>CABEEJ010001153.1:91182-130477 GCA_901482245.1 Timema douglasi | reverse complement strand
AACTGCAGATTTCTTGGAATTAGCCACCCCTCTTCCCTCCTAAGCCCAAGCAAACACACACACACACACACACATGTCGCTTACTCTGTCTCAAACAGGGGTCATTGAATTCCAATCTATTAACACAGCTCGGTGAACCTCTCTTGCTCAGTTTCTTTTGGAAATGAACTCACCAAAAACTCTGTAGAAGGTGATTTTAGTGTGCAACTCTTCATAAATGATAAGTTAATGTTCTCTCTGTGTGTTTCTATTTAATATATATAATATGTACTTATTAAACGCGAGTGTTTAGGGGAGCTCCTCTCGCAAATTAATATTCGTTAGAAGACCAACCTCGGATCCAGAATATCAAGACCATCGCTCCCAGGTATTATTTGATCTCCCGTCAAGACAACTCTCAAGGTAGGCTCTACACAGTACTTCTTTTTATTAAACCAACGTTCAACTCCCGTCTCTATTTTAGTGTATCTAAAACTGGTCCTCCGGAATTTAATTACTTTTTTGGTTACTCTAAATTACATTAAACAGACAGATCGCTCATACACCTAGAGTAAGATAATTTTCTAAATTCAAATAAAGTTTTAAATAGTAGTATTATGATTTCTGTACTAACTAATGAGGTATTGACATTGAAAGTGCAGGTAGCTGTGTTGTCGAATAGCTACTATTCTTATAATGTCTTTAGTGCATACTATCAGAAATTCAGCAGCAAAGATATTGTATATAGACATTAAAAATAAAACACAATATTGAAAAGAGTTGGCAAAAGATTTGATTATTTATTCGTCTGTTTATGAAAAGATAACCCAATTACTCACCATACATGGACTGGCGGAAGCTTATTATTATTTTCACATGAATCTCGATCGCTAATCTTATTTAAGCAGATGGTTTTTTGATAGTACATCATTTTGGGGATTAAATAAGATTAACATCTACATAACAGTATAATAATTTAATAAGGAACTTTATAATATATTTATTATATATATATTTTTTTATCATTTAATAAGTTCGAATAGTTATTTAAATTGATCTTAAATGCAACTTTATTTCTACTTTTTTTGGTTTTAGGGTGTTTTTTCTACAGATTTTTCCATAATAAATTTTTAAAGTTCTCAGAAGTAATTTTTAATAGTTTTTTGCAAACATTAAATTTCTAAAGTATTTCTCAATAGTAAATTCCTAAAGTTTTTCTCAATAGTAAATTTCTAGAATATTTCTCAATAGTAAATTTCTAAAGTATTTCTCAATAGTAAATTTCTAAAGTATTTCTCAATAGTAAATTTCTAAAAATTTTCCCATTAGTATGATTCTAAAATATTTTTCAATAGTAAATTTCTAAAGTTTTGACTAATAGTATTTGTCCAAATTTACCCATTGAAATATTTCAATAGTTTTTTGTATAAATTTTCATAAGGGCCCCGTCCTCAGCGGTCGAGCTCAACACGACTAGCGCGTTAGCAAACTACGCCACCGAGGCGGGTGACCATCAATTATATTGGTTAACTTTTTGTTTTCACCGCGTTTTAATTCCTGTTCAGGAAATACGTATATATGATCATAAATCTAAAGAGATAGAGATGAGGAAAGAAGAATTTTAGAAGTAGTATACCCAAATATGTTTGCAGAGTGAAAAACCACTCCCAGTACACCCGACCGAGACTCGAACCCCGTTACCCACATGTCCAGCAGATCCATCTAACAAGAGAGTTACGTCGGAGACCGTTTGTCTAAAGGATGCGGGTGATTCTTTAACTCTTATTTTATGTCACTTTAAACGTTTTAAAAATAACTGTTGTTATAATAAAAACGTATAATTTTTTGTTAAGTTTTTCATTTACGAATGCACAGCTTTTAAACATAACTGCTTATTTTCTTACTACCGCTCTGGGTTATCTGGAAAATTACTCATATGATAGGGTTTTAAAATATGTTAATGAGATCAAGTAGGGGGACTATATGGGATAATTATATGTGATAAAGTATTGTGGTTTAGGGATAAATTAAATAAACAGATGGTTTTATATAAGTTTTGTCTTATGAAGTACGCGTTAAATACAGCTGCTTTTAAATTCAAAGAATATATATACATATATATTAAATTAATGTATAGTTATAAAATACTTAAATTGTACTAACCACCCAAGATGAAAACAAAATCAAAATGTCACGTCAATCTAGTACGGTATATCAGTGATATGAAATTAGGGCTAGTATCCCGGGTAGATAGATTGATAGTATTTTTTACTAAATGGCTTCCACCACGCAAATGTTAATAAACTTATTTTAATTTCCTCATCGCTACCCGGGAAATGTGGCAAAATTTCAGTAGTCCATTAAGTTAAATAAATAAAATAATTATATCCTGACTAGAATAAGAAGCCTTAGATAGAACCTTAAGTAAGTGTATAAACTAGCATTAGTAAAATATTCCATGAATTCACATTTAAAAAATAATATACAAAACGTCACGAAAAAAACTCCCCCTTGCCTTTATTGAAATACTTGTCAAAAGGGAACATCTGCCAGCCTTCTCCCGTTTCCTATTGACGTCTTCCCTCTAGGTCCCCCATAAAGAAACGGTTTGCCCTATTTGACCCAGCACACACCGAGCTAACATTTTGTTTCACATTCCAAGTACGCGACATGCCTCTCGTGTCACGTTATTGATGTTTTAGGGGAAGGTATGAGTTTTCTGGGAAGTCTACAAGTAGAGTGAGGGTTCAGTTGATGGGACAGAGGGTGTATTGGGGATGTTTGAGGGGGGGGGGGCATTATGTTGAATGTGCCATTGGCCTGCTACGACTACAGAACAAGGAATCTCTCAATAAAAGAGGAAACATACTAAAAAAAAAAGTTTGAGGTGGATACGAGATGATAGACTGACGAAGTCTGACGCGGAGGGATACAAATCGTCATACAACGTGCTCCAAAGGATATTTGGGTCTCTTTACACTACCTCAGTGTGCTTCTATTTCCTCTCTTTTGTCGATTTCGGTTCGTTGAAGAATGTTGTCACATATTTGTAATAAAACAAAGTCAAAATGTTGTCTGTTTTGGCCTTTTGTGCTCGATTACATTTTATGACATTTTTCTTCGGCATATTTTAGCGTTTAAATACGTGACCTTTTTATATTCAGTCTGTTAATATTTGGTTTCATGTTCTATGATTTGTTGGCCCCAATATGGCAGTGGAATGCATATTAGTGCCATAAGAATTGATTATTTCACTTAAGGAAAACATAATATATTACCTAAATAAATAGTCCATCAAAAGTTTTACCGTAGCGTTGAAACACACTTTGCAGACGTCCATAAATTCCACATTGTTTATCAGAATTGGTTTGTTAGTTTGAAATATTATTCTTACCAAAATGAAGGTGAGAATTATCAGAGGAATACAAATTTGGTATATTTATTATTTTGTCAGTGGTATTTAAATAAATTATAAAATAATGGATGATACTACCTCATTTTGAAATAATTTTCTCGATAAATTAGTTCTAAGATCAAAATAAAAGCAAAGGATTAGAAATTTAGAACCAGCCTTACTCATAAAAAAGAAAGTAAATTTGTAATTGATCCAAAAAACACAATTATATTATTATTAGAAGATATTTTTAGTCTTTTAGTAATTTGTATGTTTTATTTCTTTTAGAAATATTGCATTATGAGGATATTTTTATTGAACTACTATATACTATATAATATGATTCAATCAATAAATAATTTACTCGCTCCAGTAGGAACGTGAACAAAGGCCGTATCTAGATTACCTGTGAACGGAGGCTTGTGTTCGGATTACACTGTTGTTTTCTGGAATTCACCTTCCTCATTGAGACTCCATCTAAGTAAATATTTCGATATCCCTAAAGACTGAATTGTTGATATGTGATTCTATGAACTTTGCAAAAATATTTATACACCTAGAAGTTATATTATAGGTCCACAAAGCATAAGGAAATTATAAATGTTATGTATACCAGAAAAGGGTACATTTTATGTTTTCTTATTTAGAAATGGTGAATGAGATATAGAACTGACAGGTGTCTAATAATTTCTGTATATTTAAGTATTATTTCAGTAAATTATCAAATTTATTCTGCATTTATAAACAAATAATCCTGCTAATTTTATAATTTGTAGTTTATATAGACGAGAGTATAACGTACCGTAGTCCTACATTTTCCCACACTTTGACGTGTTGGTAATTAATTACATAGCGGAGGACCCAGGAGGAAGTTTCTGAACTAACTCACCGACTTCAATTCACTTTCTGGAATCGAGTTTCTAGTTCGATGGAAGTCTTACACGCGGGAGCTCCTTAACAACAGACTTCGCATTCCAGGTAATCTAATCTCTTTCAGTGTTCTCGTACAACAGGGTATAGTGTGTTACAACATGCAAATACCGATATCTTCAGAAAGTGTTTCGTCGAGAGAAGTATACAAAATAGGTCAAAAGTCAATTTTTTATCTACAGTTTTGATTAAAATACATTCTCAGTGGTTTTGGGGTAAAGTGCTTGCCTCAAGGCCCGATGTTTGTGAGTTTGAACCAAGCTGTGATTGACGGAATATCAAGCGATGAAAATCTTTGTTACAATTATCTCTGGAGGAGAAATAAAGCCAATTGTCCCATGTCAATTGTGGCATGTAAAATAACCCTTAAGTGTGAAAATACCCTTCCCAGGCAAAATTAGTTGCTCCCTTAACTTTAGCTTAGAGAAATTATTATGTGTTAATATAATCAGTCGGTTCACAAATTGCACGTTAAATACCTCAATTAAATAAAAATAAAAATGTTTTGAATATAATTTGCAGATATATTATATTTTATCAACTTAACCACATTAATGAACGAATAGAATAGAATGTTAGACTTGATTGGTCTTGTTTGATAGTAACTGGTAGTCCAGATCTTGAATCTCACCCAGGTTTATTATAAAGGCATTTTTTATTAATAAAGATTTTCCTACTAGCCCTACAAGAAAATATGGATACATTTAGTCAAAGATTATACCTTTTTCAGCTCCACCTAGTTATTATTATTATTATTATTATTATTATTCGGATGAGTGTTAAGACTTGAAAAATAAATTAAGCACAAATACTATGGAGCCAAATATATCGTTATACATTATTTAGAGTGATACTATATATATATTATAATCAGTATCGTAAATGATTCGATCCAAATATGATTTTCAATCAGTCTAGTTTTCCAATATCAAGAGGGTTAGGTTTTAAATATAGCGACATCAGTCGGAGAACTACCACCACTTCAGTATCATGTAATATTATTTGCTGGTTATGTGGAGACCCGGGTTCGACTCATACGTTGGGACCCTAGAGTTTTTTTTTCAGCATTCAGAAAAGATTACCCCGTCCTTCTCCCACAAATATATTTCCTTATTAAATATAACATTTTCAAATATAACTTATTGATATAATTAAATTTGTAACTTACGACTAGTAAAACGTAGTTGAACAAATCATGTATAGTATAATTTCTCCAAGTATACACTTGCAAGAATTTCTCGCCCATTTACTTCACCAAAGTTCTTATCACTGGTAACGGTCACGTAACGAGCTAACGTCAATCAAAATCTCAAAATTAATTGACTCCTAAGATGTAGGGGGTTAAATCTCTCCCCTTACCCACTTTTTTGGTAATGATTCAACTCATCAGTCTTATGCTCTTTTCATCTTTCACCCCTCTATCTCCTATCAACTATCACATTTGAACTATCGTATCTGCGAAACTTTAACACTGTTTTATTACTAATTGAAATAGTGAGAGTAATATGTTACGAATGTCAGTAACTAACGGTTTTAAGTTTGTGCGAGAATCTCAAAGAAAACGAATAAAAAAGATTCAATATCAAGAAAACCACAAGAGAATATTGTAGCAAAAAAGAAGTTATTTAAAATCATCTTTGAAGTGTATTGTTCAGTAAGAATATAATTTAGTCTAAAAAAGTAGCACTGTAACTTTTGTTATATGTCCAAATATTTATTTATGAAATAGAAGTGTGCTTTCTTATAGATTAAAATTTTCTACGCATCTTTATAATCGCAATATCTATGCGCATTTTAACTATTACGTTGATGGGGTATGGATGAAAAAGAGTGATTTAAAAGCTAATGTATCTTCATTTGATAAGAGGGAGGGTGGTAGCAAATTAGAAAAAGCTAATTTTAGAATGGCATGCCAGTAATATGACCCCTAACTCACAAACAAAAAACCTCTATATATGCGCTTGAAACTCAGTCCACATCCTTTCTTACTAGGAGTTTATTCCAGTTTGCAATGGGCATGATTCATAATCGATTCTCTACAGGATTTAAGATTCTGAATGTTGTTGTGTTTGTTTTTCCTTAGTATTGATAAAATAAATTTAGTTAAAGGATTAATAAAACTTTATTATACTTTTAACAAATCTTGCTTGATTATGTTTTGAACAATATATGATTTAGTATGCGAAAAAATACAGTACATAGTTTTAAAGGTAATTGAAAAAGAAAGGCACGTTTATATTGTTTTGTTTAGTTTCTTGAGTGTCACTCCTGGAATTATGCTTGGTAATATAATATATAATAAAAAACATCTGTACGGTTCATCACACTGACCTTATTCCTTTGCCTAAAAAATAAACTGTATGACTTAGTCACACTATCTCTTTTATGATATTTATTATATCTTCAAGGTAAATTTTCAATATAGGATCTTAGTAAACCATGGTTAAATAAGTTTGTTAATAAGAAACCAAATAATAAACCTGTTCATCACAATAAAAACTCTTTATTAATAAAGTTTATTCAATATCTATCAATTTTATTTTAACAAATTTCAAATTTTTTAAAATAGATTATTTTAAAGTCATCCTTAAATTATTTGTCCGTTTTAGAAATAAAACCTTTTCTTATTTAACATGAAAAAATATTCCCAGCTACACATTTTCAACTCAATTTTTATGGATTATTTTTATCTAATATTTTCTATAGATTGTAAGGAAATTCCAATATATTAATTTATTTTAGAAAAATCAAGACATATTATTGGTTTCCACATACAATAGTTTTCTGATGACGTGCACGGATGCGTGTCTTTAATCGCTGCTTCCCCTTCACTTTAATATGTAGAGGAGGTAACGATTGCTAGTACAAGGTAAATACATGATAAGGAAATAAGAGGGATCATGTTGCTGAAACATAGAATAATACTTAGAAGAACAAGATTTAAACTTAAATATCGGGTACAGTATATAGTATCAGAAATATCAGTTCGGAGTATAAAGTATAAATTCAAAGGAAAACAACACCTTTAGATTGAACATATGGTAGGACTTAACAACTCCAAAAATATAGGACCTTGTCGTGGCTCGGGAGAATAAGTGTCTAAAACACACAGTAACGGTTAAAAGGGGAGTTTAGTAGAAAGAGCACAAAAATAGTCGGACTTGCGCCAGACTACAGCCAGAAGGGTCTAAACAGAAAACAGTGAAAGAGTAACCAATAAATAACACTACTGTAAATCCTAAAGTTTTAGGGTTACTAGGTTAAATATGGGTCAAGCTAGTTAGCTCGAGTAAAATTAAAGAAGAGTCCCATAGATACTCTAAATATTGAGCAGTAAATGGATGATCTATTATATACATACAGATGGCTAACAGCCAGGTGTCAACACCATGTAGTACTATGGCCGGTCTTTTCCCGGTGGGTACTGCCGGAGCATTCAATAGTACATATAAATAACTACCCATACCCTGGGGTATGCAACAAAGCTAGCACAATCTAATATTAAATACATAGCCAAACGAGGCGCCAACAAGGGGCGAAAGGAAATACTAGCTGTGCGGGCCACTATATGAAACTAGCCGTGATCCACACTATGCACACCGAAAAGGTTCCAAAAAGAATGTAGTGTGACACTGACCTAACTAGGTCCTAGACAAAAGGGGTAGACAAATTTCTTGTAGCCATATAAATATGTAGCATGTGAACATGCTGTTTAGGGCGTTACGAAACATTACTCTGCCTTAAGCAATCAGATTAGTTAAATTAATACATGGATTAGAAAAACTTGACCACCTGGTCCTACATTTATGTAGAGCTTAAAGACCCCGTATTTAAACTATGCCTAATGGACATAAGAAAAATATATCCAGACTATCTGACGATAAGTAATAACCAATTAGTTACTTTTGCTAAATAAAACCTGTCTAAAGGACATACAAAATAATCAGTAATTCAGACTAAAAGTCAAACATGTCAAAAGGACATAAAAATCATAATTATTTGTTCTGATCAAGGACAACATGTCTGAAGGACATACAACATAATTATTCATTTAAATTAAAAATCAAACAATACAGAAGGACATAAAGAACATAATTATAGAGCATAACTTAAAATAGTGTCTGAAGGATATATAAAAACATTCTTACAATAGAACAAACTATGACATACATAGTATTCAAAGTTGGAGATGTAAGGTGATATTTTATCGGATATGGCGAGGCGGCTTCTGCAACGTGGCGGTGAGTCCAACTCCTGATCCGTTGTGACCCCCAATATTAGTGGAGCTGGAGATTAGTTCAGAAGTTCTTCCTTCGACGACATTTTACATAGACGGGCAGTTATGTGGCACATTGTTTCCCATGTTTTATACTCTTGGTCTAATTCGGGAACGAACCAAGCGGTGAGATCAACGGACGATAAGGGAGGTTGGAGGAGAAAGTGTTTCTCAGAAGCGCCGCTAGGGAATCAGCGCCTTAGTGTTGAGGCGTTGACTGGCTATACAGAAGTTATTTTCCATCTCATGCGTCCAACGGCCAAGACATCCGCCAAGCCACCATGCTGCTATGCTTGCGGAAAGGCTCGTGAAAGCATGGTGATAATAACAGACTGCATCCTGCCCATCGTAAACCATTCTCTTCTACTTTCTAAAGGAATAGATTAGTTTTAATTTTCTTCTGCCTTCTAAAGAAATACATTAGTTTTTATTTAAATTTTCTTCTTTTAATTCCTTTATTTCATTCTTAGCTTTATTGTCATTATTGTAGATGTCCTTTATATAGAGGATATGCTTCAATTATATCTATTTTGAGCAATACTGAAAATTTTAAATATTCAAAATCTACATCAGTCTGTGCTAAGTGAATTACTATAAAAAAACCAATCCTATTAGAGAGATCAACCACTCCTAAATAACTACTATCGACATAACTCATCTAGCCCTGTTTAAAAGTTAAAGATTTTAAAAATAAGTCCTCAGAAAACAATCCTTGGACAAATTTTTAATTCTAAATTAATTACAGTGTTATTTGTCATGTCAATCCTCCCTAGATACTCATTTGGAACCAAACCAATACATCCATTTTTTTTTTTTATTTCAAGTTTTTGAAAAATAAGTTTTGTAAACTACTAAATAAATGAGTTACCACCACGAAAACAAATATAAGGTGTTATTTGACATTCCCAACATTCCCAAAATATCCATTTGGAACCAAAATTGTAGGAACAAATTTAATATGTTTCAAGCTTTAAAAAATAATTATTCAATAAACTACTGCTAAATGAGTTTTTACAGGAAAAAATACATTTTTATTTTTGATACCACGCAATCTCCAGATATACATTTTGATTACAATCGATAGAACTCTTTAAAAATATTTTGAATTTTCAAATATTTCCCATCAATTAACTACCCTTCAACGAATTGTTAGCCAAAAACAAATTATACAGTACTGTTTATAATTACAAACGATTTCTAGATGCGTATTCTAAACAAATTGTTAAAGCCATTTTTGAGAAATTTAGAATTTAAAAACAATAAATGATTAATTTGAAAGCAAAGGTGAAAATCAAAAAATATCCAGCGTCGTAGACCTATAAAATATGAATAGGCCTATTAAGTTTGAACAAAATCCACATACTATTTCATATCCGTATCCGTGGCCAGGGACAGACAGAGACACATAAATAATGGCATTCGAGGTCACATAAAACATAATTTTCATCAAAATTTTGAATTCGATTGTTTTAAGACTTACAACACTTTCTCTTGATGTGAGAAACTGAGAAATTAATATATAGAAATTTACTTTGAACACGTAAGATATGTGAAATGTAACAATGTTTGGTGATGCTTAAACTTAACTGACAAATAAAAACACCACACCAAGGAAAACAAATATAATAATATATAATATTACAGAAACATATTTAAAGAGAGAAAGAAAGAGATAGGAAGCATCATTGTTCATCAAAGAGCTTAACAACTTCCCAAATCCAAGTATTCAATTTAAAAAATATATTTGATTATATCTATAAAACTATTTGTTTATAAAAATATATTTCAAATACATAACATTAAAATGGATCTGAATATGAAAGTGTGTATTGAGGTGGACTGGATAGAGCTAGCTCAAGATAGGGATAGGGTGTATTGAGGTGGACTGGATGGAACAAGCTCAAAATAGCGATAGTGTGTATTGGAGGAAACTGGATAAAACTAGCTCAAGCTAGGGTGTAATGAGGTGGACTGAATAGAACTAGTTCAAGATAGGGATAGGTTGTAATGAGGTGGACTGGATGGGACTAGCTCAAAATAGCGATAGTGTGTATTGGAGGAAACTGGATAAAACTAGCTCAAGATAGGGTGTAATGAGGTGGACTGAATAGAACTAGTTCAAGATAGGGATAGGGTGTAATGAGGTGGACTGAATAGAACTAGCTCAAGTTAGGGATAGGTTGTAATGAGGTAAAGTGGATAAAACTGGCTCAATATATTAATATTATGTAATGAGATGGACTTAATAGACTTAACTCAAGATAAGGATAGGTTGTAATGAGGTGGGTTGGATAGAAATAGCTCAAGATAGTGATATATAATGAGATGGGCTGAATAGACTTATCTCAAGATAGGTATAGGTTGTAATGAGGTAGGTTGGGTAGAAATAGCTCAAGATAGTGAGATAGGTTGCGTACTTTTTTAAGTATGGCGATGAACTCTAGAATTTCTAATGCCATTAAGTAAGTAATTAAATAATATCATGTATGAACTATAATATAGATCTTATTATTATTATTATTAGCACCGCGTCTTACTACCCGTTCGGGTTATACGCACTTACGCTAATGTGTAATGGTAGGGTGATTCTGAGATGAAATGGAGGACCTACAATTTAACGTGGGATCCAAACCACGGTGGAGGCCTGGCATTCCCCACATTCACAAGATGTCTTGCCAGAGGTGAAGGAGGGGTTTGGTAATCAGATACGTCATTGCCGGGACCGAGGATTGAACCCCGGCCGCCAGCACAGAAGTCTGACACCTTACCCCTAGACCGCCAGGTCACCTATAATATAGATCGTTAGAAAATATTTCAAAAGTGACGACTCCATTCTCTATTAGCCCGTAGGAAAAATGCATTTAATTTTTGGGTAGGAAATCATAGAAACCAATTTTTATGTTGATCGGTAAAATGATTTTTGGCTCTGGGCTGAGATACAGAGAGAGAGATTGCTAAAACTACTATTTAGGGTACAAAGGCTCATGAAACGTCGATATACATCTAAGTCTCTAATTAATTTTTTTTAGATCAAAACACTTTCTCTTTTTTAAAAATCTAGAAATATAAAAAATATTTATATTCAAAAAGTTGAAAATACATGCTAATCAGTACGTAAAAGATAATACTAAAATAGTGTACACATTTGTCTGCATCTAAATGATACCAAAAGTCCTCCATCTGGGCTGATCTAAAAAAAAGACTTTACCTTTCATTACAGTATGGACGTTTAGTTACCAACCCCCACTCTATGCCGACAAAAAGGGTGTGTGAAAGGGGTTGATGAGAGATACAGTAGAGAACAAACTATAAATCAGCCCTCTAGAGAGAACGAAAGAGGTGGTTGGTAAAAGGGGGTGAGAAGTATAGGGGTGCGTGGTACGTGTGTGCAAGGACCGCAGGTGTCTTGCCGACAGGTATAACCCGGTGGATCCTGAATTACGAGACCCTGTTCACACAGTTGCCGAGTGATAAGGGGGAGGGTATTGCGCTGCATCGCACACGCTACTCTGGATTTGTGACCCAGTGGGGTATAATGGAAAGTGGGTGAGAGGGTTTATAGGGAGGCAATCGATCGTGAAGGTAGAACCTTATGGGAGTTGAAGGGGCTTAGGGACTAGTAAATAACACGATAACAAGTAAACCGCTGTACGACTTTGATAATTGAACATGTTTGCGGAGCCGCGTCGGTGACTGTGTGATGTGAGTTTATTTTTATCACACCTGCATCGATAGGCGCATGGAATGAATTTGGGACTCAGTATAGGGGCGAGGGTGTATATCCCAGCAGGCTGAAAGAAATTTTTATATATTTGTTTCTTAATCGGTTTTAAATTCCTACTCCAATTAAAATACATGTATATTTTTTCTAAATTTTTACTGACTCATTATCACACTAAAGGCGTCATTAAATATGCATCCCAAATCGCTAATAGAATGTAAGGGAAAACAAAAGATATATACATTTCAATTACAGCATAACTTGCGAATAATAAACTATAATTAAGGTTTATAGCTACATATAATAAAGAGTGGTGGCAATAAAATAGACGATTAGTAACTTGAAAAATAAAAAATTTAATTGAAATATAAATATTCAACAGAAAAATAAATGATACTTTTTTCACTTTCTTAAGATAATGTCATCAGACTTCAGGTAATCTTCAGCACGTTTTCTATCACTTTCCTCAGCATAGGTAGTATAATTGTTTCCGCCCCNTACCCACCCTATGTATATATATCCAGTAAACCATCAGTGATATAAAAGTTGTAGATTTGCAAATGCTTGGGTAAAAAAAAATCAAACGTTCTAGATATTATAACATACAAATAAATTAACAAACTTGACCTATAAGTGGTTGGCCACCCATTTGATTGTAAGATATGTTTATTAATTGACGATTGATTATTTAAACTATAGTAGTTAATTTAATTTAAAAAAGTATTAATTGTTCAAATTAGACGTGAAATTGTTTAAATTTTTATTTAAACTTAAGGTTTAACAAACTGGATTTATATTCATTAAGAACGTGCAATATACACTATGTTTAGCATGAAAAGTAGCATTATTTCCATATGACTTACATTATGGCCCTCTTTTAAATGCTACGTTATATTAAACGCTTGAAAGATAAACTTACTAATAAATATATATTTATTTGTTTGAGGTGTTTAATTTGTTTTTTTAAACCGATTGATTGCTACAGCATAGGAGAGTTTCTACAAACGAGAGTGAAATAGTCCATCAATTTCGTTGGGGATTTCGTCCAGGATTATTTTATATGTCGCAATCGACATGGGACCACTGACCTCGTTTCTCCTTCAAAGGAAGTTGTGCTTTGGATTTTAATTGCCCAAGGAAGCTTCTGTCGACCCCAGCTAGAAATGAACCCATGAACATCGGGTCATGAGGCGAGCACTTTACCCTAAGACCAGTGAGGTCAATGATAAGCTTGCTAGCTATCGGGTTAGTTAGAGTCTACGTGTTAGATTAATAATTTAATACATGATTACTAAAATCAATAAAAACATTGACGGCTTCAGTGTCTAAGGCGTCATTCCTTAATAAAGTGGAGTGCCGGCGATAAGGATTTCAGGCGGACTTACTGTAGGTATGTTTTCCTTCAATGATTTCATTTTCTCCTTCTTTGAAAATCAAATAACGTTTATTGAAAGACATAACCAGCCTCACTCCTACCTTATTAATTTAAAATGGTTGACATCCCAAACTGGTATTTTTTAAGTCACACATTAAAGATTCAATAAATCATCACCAACCTCAATGCTCTAATGTGCTATCTCGGAGTAGACTAGACTGCTGACGACTGGGAGATCGACGTTTGAATCTACAGTATGTCAGGATTACTAAGGTGTTATTTACTAAAATGTTTTCTATTCCTTATCAATACAAATGTAGGTACACTTCCTATAAATATAACCTATCTAAGCCATAAGAAACTATTAACGTAATTAGTACATAAGCATATATTTCGAACGGGTAGAAAGACGCAGTGCAAGGCATAAGAATTAATATAATTTTAAATAAGGGTGCACTAGAAATTAGTATTATAATACAACTCACATTATATATACAAGCCATTTTTAATACAAACTCTTCTAATATTACTTTCTTTCTAATAAATACCCCTTGTATGTTTAGTTTATATTTTGTTTAATGACTTTACATCTAAAGGGTTTCCTGCATTGCTTAATATATGGATTAAATTTAATGGTCTCTGGTCATAGGGTGGTCCTTGTTGTAATCATGGTCGGGTGTACTAAGGATGTTTTTCCTAACTGGTTACTGACTCTCCAAACACACATTTTGAAAACTCCACCTTCCTCAACTCTAGCTCAATTGTTTAGTTATTATTATTATCAACGCGTCTTACTACCCGTTCGGGTTGTACGCACTTACGCTAATGAGTAATGATAGGTTGGTTGCGAGATGAAATGGAGGACCTAGAGTTTAACGTGGGATCCGAACCACTGTAGATGCCTGGCATTCCTCACATTCACAAGTTGTGATTAATACACGTCTTGTCAGAGGTGAAGGAAGGGTTTGGCAATCAGATAAATATGTACCGTGACCAAGGATTGAACCCCGGACGCTCCGCACAGAAGTCCGACACCTTACCCCTAGACCACCAGGTCACCCGATATTTTTTAGTTAAATGTAGATATACCTTGGGGTTAGTGCAATGTGAAGCCAAAAACTTATTTGGCTGTAAAAACTAAGTGAATGATGAATGATCTAGCTTATAAGAAATGCAACCACAATAATAGTGAGGATAGATGTAGCAGTGCCAAGAATTTTGGCATCGCGTTTTACTATTCTTTCGGTAACCTGGCGGTCTAGGGGTAAGGTGTCAGACTTCTATGCTGGCGTCCGGGGTTCAATCCTCGGTCCTGGCAAAGGTTTATTTGATTGCCAAACCCTTCCTTCACCTCTGACAAGACATCTTGTGAATGTGAGGAATGCCAGGTCTCCACCATGGTTCGGATTCCACGTTAAACTGTAGGTCCTTCATTTCATCTCACATTCACCCTACCGTTACACATTAGCGTAAGTGCGTATAACCCGAACGGGTAGTAAGACGCGGTTCTAATAATAATAATAATAATACTATTATTTCGGACTATACATACGCATATTAACTAATTACCCTATTGTGTTAGGGATGAGAATGGTTTGTTATATATTTATAGAGATTTGACCCATATTTGCGTGGGTTGAGAATGGATAACCATTGGGGAAAAACCACAATCAGCACACCTGACAAAGATTAGAACCCCAATCGCCCTTCTATAATCAGTACTTCATAGTATATTGCATGAGTGATGCTCTAAGCCATAACTTTAGTTAACGTGGCCGCTATTTTAATCCAAACTAAGTACGAACAGTGAGAGTTAACGTCTCCATGATATTAATTACCAAAATTTAATAGCAAATACGATTTTTAGAAAGTCTACCAAACGATTACCGATCATGCATTCACTCGATTAGATTAAAGTATTATAGCCACTTATACATATGGGTAATGTCATCAACTCATACAGTAAGATAAGGTGTATGTACTATGGCAAACCTTCTTGTGTGGTTATGTTACAGGATGTGCAGTAAAGCTCAGATGTTTGGTAATTTTTAAACAAATATACAAATCAATAATGTTTAAGATCTTTACCATTTTATGATACCATCGGGTACTCTGCATTAATAGCATACAAAAATTAATCTAATAAGTTAAATTATATTTATTTTGCGGCCTCACTATTAGAAAATTTAATAGGATAATCCTGTAAAAATAATTTGATTTAATTTAAAAATTTGGTGTATGATACCTCTATAGATTTCTAAGGTTGATCTCATTGTATTGCTGCCAAAAGGAGAACTGTTTTTTTAATAAAACTTCGTCTACCCCTTTGAATATTTGTTAAACTTAAAATATTTGGTATTTTATTCAGTGTACAAGCTTTTATTTTAAAATAATTAATGATTTACATCAGTAAGGAATAATTTATAATAAAAGGAATATATTAATGATCATTTTATCTCGGAGTTGTGATGCTTGGTCAACAATAAATAACTACACCTTAGGCTAGGTCAAGGTTCTTTGTGTAAGACATATGTTTATTTAATAACTGAATTAAAGAGATTTGAATTTAACTACCCCCAAAGCCAACTTGTAAAAGTCAATCTCATTAATAGCAAATTTATTTTCGATATCGTATTTGACATTTTTACTCTGGAGACGGAGATGAAAATGAACGTTTTCAATTTAACCAAATTTTTGTAGTTTAAAAGAAATAAATATAACACTAAAAAACAATTATTATTAATATGGTTATTTACCTGAACGTAAAACCCTTTCCAGCAAAATGGAAATACTCTCCTGGAAAAGTTATCGTCCTGCAAGTAATCGTTGCCTAGCTATTGGAATTCTAATCTTTTTTTTATGATCTCTTTCGACCTTCGTTTCTTTTTTTTTCTTTAAGTTTTGTTCCTATGTTTTGTATCCGATGCTACGCATGAACACTTATTTAGCAGTACAGGTTTTTATGTATGACGAGGAATTGTAGTTTTCGTAAATGTCGTAAAGTGGGTGAGAGGGGAGAGGAGATACTACAGAATGCAGATTTGTTTCAATCCATGTTCCACAAACATAAACGTGTCTTTGACCCCGTAAATCTTTATAGCAGTCGTGTAGGAGTTTTAAAGATGTAGGTTTGATTAATTAAGATGTCTTGTGTGTGAATGTTTGTATGTTCTAATTGCTCCACTGGTGCTGTGGTGTAAGCCCTATAGAAAATATATAAGAGGGAGTAAAGTTAGAACAGAGGACATGAGCTAAGAATTTTTCAATCACCATAAAGTTTATTGAGTTGTATTAGTATAAACCCCAACATGGTATTAGGGAGTATTTTTAAACCTTGGGCACATGGTCCCCTCGAATAGTTCTTGGATGGATTTCAGGAGGATGCCAGAGCATGAATAGTTGGAAATGAAAAAAACAGATTTTTTTTTTCACTAATCTTTAATTAATAAATATTTAAAAAAATATTAACTGGACTGTATTTTAAAATGTATAAATAAACACAAACTATATTACTACATGTTCTATGTTGAGAGATCCCTGGTTCAATCCCTGGTGCTTCGAGCTTTTTATGCAAAGCAGTTGGTCAGGATCAAAGTCAATTCCACCTCACGAGGACTTAACTAATGAAGTAGCAGCTACGGTTTGGAAAACTGAGATTAAATTATGGAGGGTTCGTTGTACTGATTACATGAAAACCTCTACCCACAAACGCTGGAACTATATTTTTCAACATGTGGGGGTCACTGGGTCCTTATTGTTCGCTGGTGGGCTGACAATATTACTATATCATAAAGTTTTTAGAAATATATTTCATCAGCTCTATTCTAATATCATTGGTTTGTTTGTAATAATCTTTATTCTGTTGTATGCATTCTAAAATATTATTCAAATAAGGGGTTCATAGAATGCACTAGAGTGCCAATAGAGGGTCAAGCCACCAAAAAAGTGATTGAACAAACATCTGTCCCTAGGATCACCCTGTATAGTGCTACAATAAACAATGTGGTCAGGACTCTAATCCTTCCTGGGTATGTTTAGAATTATTTTCCACACGTGATCTATTAATTAAAAATTAACACTCATACTACACTAGTGCATTTTCCCTTATAAACTACCATTTTCATATTCAGGTCTTTGTGTTAACCCTTAAATAACAGGATTCTTTACTTTCTTCGGATCCTGGCAAAGATTTATCTGATTACCAAATTCCTTCCTTCACCTCTGACAAGACATCTTGTGAATGTGAGGAATGCCAGGCCTCCACCGTGGTTCGGATTCCACGTTAAACTGTAGGTCCTTCATTTCATCTCACAGTCACCCGACCATTACACATTAGCGTAAGTGCGTATAACCCGAACGGGTGGTAAGACGCGGTGCTAATAATAATAATAATAATAATAATAATAATAATAATAATAATACTTTCTTCGTTGGTCACATGGTCTAATGTGGGGCTAAAAACTCCAAATCTTTAAATATATTTATTAAAATAAGACTCACGTCGGTCATCGCAAGGTATAAGGCGTCACATTAGCAGTATACTGGGCTCCCAATAATGAGGATGTCAAGGTTCGACTCCAAACTTGGAGCCCTGAATATAAAAAAAAAAATAGTTTTCCACTTTAATTACATTCAAGTACGGATACATTTCAATTCCTTCCTCCCTCCTAATATATTTGTAAATATACAGGTAATCCTGGCTGGGTAGTAAGACAAGGTATTGAAAAATAATTAAATTGTAACCAAAACTATTACTGCGAAGAAAATTAATTTATTGAAATATATTATTTATTAACTGAACACAACAAAAATAGAAGAAGCGAATAAGAAATAAGTAGTCTTACATTTAAAGAAAATGATTACTCCATATATACAACCAGTAACATATAATTAATTCCTTATTACATTTTATTTTCTTCTCACCCCATGAACACTAGGAGCAGGCTTACACAGACCTAAAGACACTATTTACCTTTATCAAAAGTTGCTTGTCTTTCCTGTTTGCGGTTCATAAACAGATTTGTCGTCTGGTTTCTTACTTGGATTGTTTCTACGACCACCCCTTTACAACGCCATCCTATAAATCAAACTTCACCCCCTCTCTACTCACCAAGACTCCTCTCACTAGCTACCCACCACTCCGTACACTCCGCCATCCTGAACCCCGCTCCCTCTTCTAACCTCTATCGTAATCCCACCACGTTTACCCACCCGCTGCCACAAGTAAAAGTCGCCTTCCCCCTTTCTCCTCCCTAAACTTTGCTGTCAAAATGAGGGTGTAAGGCGACTTTATTCCGGATCCGATTCGTCGCCGACTTGTCCGCAGACTTATTGGGCGTATCCTAAGGAGTAAAAGGATCGTTTACGCCTCTTAAAAATTGACTGGGGAGGAAATAATTTGGGTTGGGTAAGGGGAAGATTATTTCACCAAATTGACGTAATAGGCCTATTATTAACAATCCAGTGGCTAAATAGTCTGAGGCATCACTCTCGTGAAAGAATGGCCTGCTAATGACGGGGATATTGGGGATAGAATCTTGGTCAGGTCTCTTGAGGGTGGTTTTTATAAATGGTTCACCACTCTCCCTCTAAGCAAATATGGGTAGATTGCCCATAAAATATGATTATTTCTTCATATAAATCTCTATTCAAGTTATTATCATATATAAGTATAGCCTGAAAAGATATAAACTCGTGGGGATAGAAAAATAATTTACACATATCCACCTTCTAAGAAATAGTATCGGATGGGTACACTAAATCATAATTTATAAAATAAATGTATTACTATAGATTTACCCATCCTCCATTAAAGTTAATAACCGTACAGTTACTACTAAAGCCACCCTCCTTATTTCCTCTCATTTGATTAAGATATTATATCCATTTTTAAACGTGTAATGCATAATTTTACTTATCCAAACTATCCATATATTTACTCAAGTAGGAATAGGGATTCAGAATGTTAAACTTAAAGATAATGTACCCATATTTGTGGGGAGAAAGTAAAATAGTAAATCATTTAGCTTAAGACACTTTAGCATGTCAAGGTGAGATTTGGACACCAACACCTGCGTCAGTGGAACTCCAGACTAGCATTATGCAATAATTGGCATGATCACAGGTGTGGTGGAGTCTTTAATAGCTTTGGTGTCAAACGTACACTTTTTTAAAAAGTAGGTAATAAAGTAATAATACAGGGATTTATACAACATCGTTCCGAAATTACATGAAATGACTAGTTATTATTTTAGAATAGAAACTAAAGAGGAATAAAACTAACTTGTGTTAATATTTGCACGAGTGTTTGTAAATGTGTAGTGTATATATTTTTTTCCTATTCTCAGTACTAATATTTTTATGTTAACAATTACGTTGGAATGGTGAAAATGTAAATAAACAATGACCGGAAATTAGTTTTAAAGGAATTGAGGCATTAATATTATTCTTTGAAGTATAAAGTAGAAACGAAAGCCACAACACATTGGCTGAGAGAATGACAACTATTTTTGAATTTCAAATAAACAACGCATTTATGGGGAGGTATAGACACTCAATATCAGTATATCTCACTTAAATGACCTGTTATTTTAGTGACCTATTCTTAATTTATTATATTCAATTTTGTAAATAGATGTCAATAAATTAAATTTCATTAAAACATGCGTGTTTGTCTTACATCATGTTTAATTACCTTGTATATTTTATGATTTATGAATATATACTTTTTTTCAGTAATTTTATGAAATAAGGCATCACTATTTCAATAAAACAGACCTCATGTGATAGGATGTTCGGGAATCAAATCCCTGTGCTGGAACTCCAAGAGGTCCTTACCTAAATAATTCTACACTATCTCAATAAAACTTTCGGTAAATTTCGTTTAAGGTACAACCTCCTCTTCTTTTATAATCGAATAATTTAAATATTCTAACACACCATAAAGTATTAAAGGGTGGTGAAGAAAATATAATTATTGGCTTTAAATTGTTAAATTGTTAAAATGGTTTTTAAATTTTTACTTAATCCAATCACGTTTTCATTCACTACCACTTCTTACTACCCGTTTGGGTTATATGCCCATGCAATAGCTCGAGATATTAAAACATTCCGAAATTTAGTTACTAACCAAAAGTAATACAAATTAACCAAAACAATTGATTAAAAATAATTTTAATCATAATATACCAAGTTTTAAACAACTATATTTAAATTATTTGAAAAATGACACCTGTACACTGTAGGCGAGCTTTGGATACTTGACCTAGCTCAACAATTATCTACCACTTAACTATCTGAGCCAATATAAATAATTACTCAAAGAAGGAGCTGAATATTCAAACACAATCATGGCATAGTCAAAGTTATTCTTTGATTATTTGTTTTACATACCTCACATCTTCCTAACAATCTAGGCTATCCACATGTTTACATTTAATTGGATAAAGTTGATTATTGAAGGATTTAGATTATGTAAAACTACATTTTCCTGGGAGAAAAGGAGTGTGATAAACTTTAAAGAAAAAATATATCACTACTATGGTGTGGGATTCGAACAATGACATTCGCATTAGACCATAAACCAGACAAAATAAGACAAATACATTTTTCAATGCGCTCATAGGTATAGGTAATAATACTCAGAGTAAAATACATTTTAAAAATTACTATAACTACAATTTCATAGCTATTTAACTTATTGGGAAAATATAAATGATTTTCAACAATAATCCCTTTTGGGTAGAGTCTTAAATGCTCTTGAAAATTAAGGATAAATTGTCCTTTTCGTAAATATACACTTTTTAAAATACTTAATTTATTATCTTGTTCAAATTTACACAACCATAAATTATTGTAGCATGGAGATTTTCGAATAATTTATTTTGTCTTAATGTTATTGCTTTAACACAATTGATGTAGATCACACAATTATATGTTTGGATAATAAATACCGAATTCAATAGTATGGTGTCTAATATGTTTTGATAGACTAACTATACTCAATTCAATTACATGATTCAAATATTTTTAATGAATGGTACAAAGAAAAAAATCAGGAGGGTCTAGTTTTAACTTAAATTTAGTTATCTGTGCCATCAGTAAGACAATTATCATACCTTTTGAATACACTTAAAATTATCTGTGAAATAGGTATTTGTCAAATATAAAATAGTTAAAATAATGAGTATTTTCTAGGATCCTAAAGGGGTGTAAGATATAAACGTTATTGTCAAGGAAAATATGTATAGGGTCTAGTGTTTGTTTCCTTCCTTTACCCCCGTACTCTTCATATGCTCGGAATGGATACTAGTATTTTAGTTGTGTATTTGCTGTTCTTTCTAAAAAAATTCCAATCTATTTTAAATTTAGCTGCCTCGGTGGTGTAATTAAATAACGCGCTAGTTTCGTGTTGAACGAGCCTGCTAAGGATAAGAATATCAAGGTTATAATATTGGTCGGGTGAACTGGTGGTGGTTTTCACGTTTCTTCCCAGAAAATGCGGGCTCAATTCATCTAGATCCAACTTTATCAATTCCTAACCCATTCACATAATTAGTACTCAAGCGTATAGCCCAAACGGGTAGTAAGACGTGGTGCTAAACAAATAAAATACTTATTTAAAACTTAGTTATAATTTCAGAGTTGGCCTTAGTTATAAGACTTTTAGAATTTTTAGAACCATTATTTTTATTTTTGTGGAGGTTGGCTAAAACTATTTTTTTTTATTCCATGATATCTGCCTGAGATTCAAATCCAAATCTCATTACTAAATGACTAGCTAGATTTTTTTCCCACGTTCCTAATAAAGCGAATATTTTCTTTTTCCACCAAATCCTACTACCAGTCGGGCCAAACTATATTCAATTCCACTAATGGCTTGGCTATGAGTGGCTGGAGGAGTGCACGTTTATGGTAAGAACCCACATTTGCATGGATAGAAGATCGAGAAATATTTAGGATAAACCACTCTCAGTACACCTAGGAAGAATTAAAACCCAGAGATCTCATCAATGGCAAACCAAAAAGACATGAGCATGACGCTTTGTCCACATGCCCACCGATGCCAGTTATATACTGTGTTGTTCATACCTTTGTACCGAGCTCTTTTATTCTTAGATGATTCGTTATCCCTCCCATCTTTGTGATTCTTCATAGATTGGTTCCTATTTCAACGTATGCCTTTTTGTCTTCCTCTTTATAGAAGCCTTCTTTTGTGATTCATTATTTCTCTTTGATCTATTTTCATGCTCACAATTATTTCTGTCTGCCTGTATAATTTTCCACTCCCTTTCTCTCCCTCTCAATTTTTTTCTCTAACATTTCCCTCCATTCTTTGTTCTTGTATCAGCCTCATCACCAAGATATATTTTTCTTATAAATGTAAATGTCAGCGTAATTATTTTCTGCTATCCAGAAAAGTAAGAACTCTGATTCTATTTTACACTAAGCTCTACAAATGAAAAACTCTAAAAATAAATGTATAATCGGAACTAACATAATCTGCAAGGTGAATTAAACATTAACAAAATTTTTTTATAATAAATTAGTAAAAAAATTGCTAACAAAAATTAATATACATATTATTTGTCTAGGTAGTGTAAGTTACAAAAAAAATGTTTTCATTAATGCAATTTAGGCAATAGATAAGCATTAGGAATATATTCTTTATAATTTTTTCTAAAAATTTATTTACAATATGTGAGGTGATACAAAACTAAATATAATTAAATGTATTAAATTATTTTTATTAATAAATTAATTTTTATAATTTTATTCGGTAAAATATTAATTTAATTTTTAACTTTAAATTAACACACAAGTTTTATAAAACAATGTGAAATAACACAGGTCATAGATTAGCTTATTTACTTATAACAACATTTTTAATATAATGAAACTAGTGGTCAAATATATATGATTTATTTATTAAATCTCTATTTTAATTTAGGACTAATTTGCTTAGCTTCTAGTGAACTCATTCCCCAATTTATTTCCTTATAGCATATCAAATATTATTTTTGAAAAACATAATGAAAATTAGTAAGGAAACAACTTCTTAAATTTAGTAATAAAATTCAATGTGGAAAATATTCTGAAACTTGGAGTTTAGTATAAAGTCTAAAGATCAAGTATATAAGATATAAAACACACCGGATTAAGTAACATAAATTAGAATGAATTGATAATTTGGGAACTTCACTATATATCCATCATAATATCAAAACAGTTAAGAACATATTAAAATAATATATGCCACATATATAAATAACACATTAAAATATATATAATATAAACTTATGAGTTTAAGTCGAGTGGGAAGTTAAGGCAGAAAAAATACAGATTTAATTTATTTTAGAATAAATAGAAGTTTATAAATTAGCAAATATTGATAAGTGAAGTAAGAATATCAAAT
Organism: Timema douglasi; assembly: GCA_901482245.1. Lineage (NCBI taxonomy): Eukaryota > Metazoa > Arthropoda > Insecta > Phasmatodea > Timematidae > Timema > Timema douglasi. The sequence goes on along the minus strand of CABEEJ010001153.1, from coordinate 106,388 downwards.
TATTATTTATATCAAATAGTAATTATGAATAAATAATAAGCAATTATCCTCATTGTAGAGCAAGTGGACAAAAACTTTAACCTTTGTCTGCAGAAAACCAGACCAGATAAGAAAATAGATTCAAATTTGACCCAGGTGGTTTTTTTTTCCTAAATGGTTTTCCATTTCATATTTTCCCCAAGATCTTGTTCTATTTCGTTAAGCTTTACCTTTTTATTCCTACACAATATGTGTGGATATTGGTATGGCATGGATGGATAGTAAAACACCGATTGTGAAAAAGCTATTTAACTAGTCAAAAAATACTTCTTGATAAATACTTCTTTTGCCAAATAAAAAATGTTTCAATTGTATTATAATTTACAAATTGGGAAATACTCATTCCCTGCATTGATTTGAAATCATTTATATTTTTCTTCGTCAAATCAGGCGTCAGTTTATTCCAAACAAAATTATATAAATAATAATTACAAATATTTTACGTAATAAACAATTTATATCATTCGTATTCATGTATGTATATATGTGTGTGTGTTTGTGTGTGTGTGTGTGTATGTATTTGTGGTGTAGTGTCTGTGAGTAAGGGGTGGGGGTTGAGGAGCTTTCTGTAATTACTATGTTCGTTTTGGTTTCCAATTTCCGGTGCTATGGTTCGATTTCGCATATTGCCTTTTCTGTGAAGTTAATCAAGTGTTACCAGTCTCACGATTAATAATGAATACCGCAATGTCAACGAAACCTTAATAAATTACATTGACACAATTATTCAAAATTTAACTTTATTCCAAAAATTGTTCTCTGCTTATAGGGATAAAGAATATGTTCATAAGAGTATGCAATAAACAGTTGTTTATTCACATCTAGCAACATCGTCTGACCAAAGGAATTTAGTCATGCAATTTAGATGGGATTTAGAATTTACATTAAAATACACTTGCACTTAAGTGGAAGAGTAAAATAAAAATATTAACTTAAATCTATCTAATTACACCTTATTGACCAATCCATCTACATCCAACTACCCTTGTCTTTTATAGTATTAAGGTAGCATGTGGGTATGTAAAAAAAAGTCAGGATTTTTGAACTTTTTATAATAAGACTATTTTATGTAAAAAATAAATTTTATATTGCTTAAAGAATAAACATAAGGTTTAAATTTATTCAAATTGTGATGTCAACAGTTCTTAAACGTTTTTTATGGTCATAGCAAAAGATGAGAAAATTTTTTAAATGACGAGAAAAAGTTGTCATTAAATTCCAGGACACTCTTGACAGATATTCAAGAAGTGTTGATGTAACCATGGGAAGAATATTAGACTCTTATGTTTGTAAGGAAGCAATATTTGATTTATTTTAACCAACAAAATATTTTGCTGGGTTCACCGAAGTGGGTGTTCACATAACTAAAATATCTGTTATTTACTTACTATTACCAACTAAAACCAATATCATATAATTGGATATCTCTCTTTATCTATGTATCTGTCTATCTATCTATCTATCTATATCTATCAGACCATTAATTATGCACAATATTTTAGCTTTCTTAAAAGTAAAATTGCTTATTATTTAATTAATAGTCCGAGATATAGAATGTACGTTGACTGGAGAATCTATAATTTCAATTATAACAGATTTCCCGACGATTACAGATAAAAGTTATCAAGGTTTCTAAAAAATCTTTTTAAATTTAGACCTGCACAAAAATAGTAAAATATTTGATCTTTTGCTAATATTCACAGGCCAGGTGGTTTGGATAAGAGAGTGTGTGAATAATTGATTTTTTCACATCGGTATAGCCATCTAGTGTATATCTAAATATACTCTATACGTTGTGTATGTCAAAATGAGAACAAATGGTAAAATATAAATTATTTTAAATTGTCGATGGGTAATGTAGTCTATATATATTTCAATTTTTTTTTTTTTAGCACCACGTCTTACTACCTGTTTGGCTCATACGCTTTAAGTACTAATTACTCTAATGAGTTAGGAATTGGAAAGATTGAATTACAGGAAGTGAACCCGCATTTTCTTGGAGGGAGAGTGGAAAACCATTTAGGAAAAACCACCCCCAGTTCACCCGACTGAGGTTCGAGCCTCGATCTCCTCGTCCTCAGCAGTCGGGCTCAACACGACAAGCGCGTTAGCCAACTACGCCACAGGGGCGGGTTTTTAAGTCTTGATATATAAATATGAGAATTCATTTACAGGAGAGTACCTTGTTACAAATTTTATGTTACATGTATTTGATGGTGGTGGGGTGAAGGGTATGAGTATGACATTCCTATGTACAATCTATAGTTAATATGCCAGATATTTATATTATATAATTTGTTAAAACAAAATAGTAGAAAGTAAATTTTCAAGGGAATCACGGTTAGCCATATCAATTTCCCGTCGTATAATAAGTAAGTATGCCACTATTTGATGTTCAGAACAACCCTTAAGGGTATACTAATTGATTAATTAGTATTTAAGGCTATTTCCACACTCTCTATTACGCGTGCTGTATGTTAACTTGAATGATATAAATATTTTGTTCCATGAAAAGTTATTAAAGTTATGGATTTAAATCAATAAATACCCTCTTCAATGTCTCAATAGTATATGGCGTCACTCTCGTGTAAGACTGACCGGCCTGTTGATGACTGGGATATTTGGGTTCTAATTACTGTCGGGTCTTCTATGAGTGTCTTATCTTAAATGTTTTTTCAGTAACATTCCATTCGAATGCCGGTAAATAACCTCTAAAATACTTACTACCTCATACTTAGAAGCTTAGAGTAATTATCATATACGCGTATAACTTGAACAGATAGTAAGACGTGGCGATTAAAAAGTATAATCATATGTATATGTATATACTCGATTTGTTCGTTGGGGTTTCCACCCCTAGACCCCAAATATGTTTTATTTCAAGTGGATATAAGCTATTGTAGTTCCATAGCCGTTTTTTGATAGGTCTTACCGTTTAGCCACAAGAAACCTCCAAAGAAAGGTCCGAACCGACTTTAAAGTTGCTCCGTCATTTTGAAAAATTTTTCGGGGTTTAGAAATTAAGTTATTTATCTTTTTGGAATCCTCCTGTTGGTTATTGGCTATAAGCAATAGATATGCCAAATTTTAAGTTTTTAGCTCATCTGGAATTGGGTATGCATTAATGTTAGTGATTGAGTCAGCCATGTGGCTTTATAGTAGTATAATTTATTATATATTTATATATATATATATATATAAAACTGTCCAATTATATTTTTATATCACCAATTACTACCTGACACAAGTGGAATTCACAGATCAGCTAAGAAAAACATTTTATATAGAGTAATGATAAAAATATAAAATTATTATCATATATATATATATATGACAATATTTTTATGTGTTTATCATTACTCTATATAAAAATGTTTTTCTTAGCTTCTCTGTAAATTAAACTTGTGTCAGGTAGTAGTTGGTGATATGAAAATATAATTAGGCAGTAATATAGATTATATATAATATCGATCTATCCATATATAAATCAATTATTAAATTTATTTATGTTTATCAGAACTGCTCGTGGGTTAATATTGTGTCAGTAGGATGAAATAAAAACAAAATATGATTTAAAAAATAAATATATATTTTTTATAACATCTTTTTTTAGCACTGCAATCTACTAACCGTTAAGGTTATATACCTATTCAATAATTAATCTAATAATCCATATATGAAAAAGGTTTAATTTAGATTAAGTGCACTCACACCTTCGTGAGGGGAGAGAGGTAAACTATTAAGGGAAAATAGCAACCAAGAGCGTGCGGTTATCAAAGCGGGTGTTTTAATTAATTATAAAATAAAGTATGGTTCTTGTGGGATCTAAAACTGATATTGTTTGAACGGATATCTCAAGAAAGTAAAATATATGGACCTATTAGACAAAGCAATATTTAGTTTTTAATATCTTAAGAGATATATCCAGATGATCACCAAATTTGACGGAGCCGAGCTATGGTATCTTAACCCTTTCCGTTAGAGCAACATTGATACCTAAGTCTTTTTACACCATTTGTACAGTATCTCCAGAGTAATTGTGATTTTTCTTAAGCCATTTGAATAGTAATTGTTAAAACAATATTTATATCATATTCAGCATAGAGGATATGATATATTAATCAGTTAAATGGTGTGAATTGACTTAATTTACAAAGTGACACACACATTTGTGACGTTAAGGAGTTTCAAATAGTATTTTGATTGATTTTTTTAAGTGAAGGAAACGTCCAAAGCTATCGTGAGCCAACTATACACCATCCGTTATGACTTTGACTCTCCTTGTTACAAATTCCAAGAATAATTCAATATTCATTTTATTGGAGAATTATGCTTCCCTAGTTATTATTCTTGTTTGATACCACCAATTATTCTGACAATTTCCCCACATATATTCCTACTTTAAGATTATCAAATAATATTTAATTTAATTTTCCTTTATTTAATGATGATAATAAATGATAGTTTCTTTCTTATTAAATAAATGTTGATTTTTTCCAACATGCCACAGCACACGATCGGGCTAAGCTAATATATATTAACTAAGCTAATAGGGTAATGATAATGAATGTATAATTTACAGAAAATATATTTGAATTGACGGGGAGGTATACTTATAAACCAATTCATATAAATTAAAATAAGTCAATAAATGTTGCTGGTATTTGAGTTCCATCTACCGTAGCACCGTCATGCCAATCTAGGTGATCTCGACATAGAGACCACTTGTCCACCAATGCTGTTGATGGATAATTTATTATTTAGATGTAGCTTTATTGTCTGAAAAAGAAAGCCATTTATTTCAATAATTTATATATAGAATGGTTTATCTGGCTTCTTAATATTTTAGCTCAGTAGCCAAACTTCTCCACCTTCATGCAAAACGTAAAAGAATTATAAATTTGAAGTTCAAAATATTAAACTTATAAAGAATTTGGGTATAAACTAAGTATGGACGTAAAAAGTTATTTTAAGATTTAAAAAAATAAGGTTTCCTAGTGGCTAAATAACTTTTTAATAATAGAAATTGATAGAAATAAAGAAAACATTAGTAAGAGTAAATTTGGAAATAGGTCAAATTTGTGAAGAATACAGTACACAAAGGTGACCTTTATTTTAGAGAAGAAATAATCAAACACATTTAAACACAAATGTTAACACAAATTGATAAATACTTGAGTATTGTTACATTTACTAAACAAAAAGGGAAGAGGGAGTAGATTTTAAACACACAATAAATTTCCCTAATTTAGAATAAAAATTGAGTAGTTTAGTGTCTTTGTGTAAAGTTTGTGTTTAGAGGACGCTTACCTGAATTTGCGTGGAGGTAGAGTGGAAAAAAAACCCCGGAAAACCTCGCTCAGAGCAACTGACTGAGATATGAATCTCGATCTCCCCGTGTTTGTCATTTTGTCTATTTCAACAGTAGTGAACTAAACAATGCGACCACCGAACAGGGTACTTGTGGAATTAGGAGTTGTTTTGCAGAGTGAGTTGAATTTCTACTTGAAGTATCTAAGTATTCTAGCGAGTCTAACACCTTGACCTTAGTGTACAAAATAGTACACATTAGTTTGTTTATAGCTTTGTAGGCATGATGGTGGTTAAATGTCAAATGCACACAAACTGCTGGACAAACGTAGTATTTTTTTTGAAAAGTACAACAGTGTGCAGAGGATATTTGTGAGCGATTGCTTTGATACTCCCCAGAAATCACTGTAATGATGAAAACTTCCATCACGATGACACACCAACAAGTCCATGAGCTCATAAATAACTTCTTCGTGGACCGTGTTAACTCCAAAAACATGGGGCCCACAGGTCACCAGTCTTTATGTCAGTGGATTACTTACTGTGGGGTCATATTAAGGGGAAAGTCTACAAAAACAGATACAGACTACTCTGAATCTATGGGAAAGAATCACGATCTAAATAGACAATATCGACCCAGGCATGTTGAAGCGTGTACCAAAATACACGATGAAACGTGTGCCAACATATATCGTAGAGACGAGGGGCCACCTTCAGAAATTGATGTGATGTTAAGTTATTCTCTTATTACCAACCACTCATTTACATGTATTAAGGTACTATTTAGTTAAGTCGAACATATAACCTATTTAAAAAGTGAGACCTGCGACTGAAATACCCGGTATATATATATATATATATATTTTCACTTGCTGTCACCAAAACATCCTGTATAAAGAAATATATTTTCACGAACTTTTTTAATCTAAATCCTACCAGTAAGATTCTTTCAGGTTATTTTTGTGAATAAGCCATAAACCCTAAGCTGTAGAAGATTTTAATGACTATGTTTAATTTTTTTTTTTTTAGAAACGTGAGATTATTCTTAGAATCAGTAAAAATCTATGGTTTTCATTCAATCTCTTATCTCTCACCGAATAAAGTATAAATATATTAATACTACAAATCCTAATTTGACTTACGTTACGTCGTAGGTTGTCAACATCCTTAAAATGATATTTCATAATGCCTTAGTATTTTTATAATTCCCTTGAAACAGCCTTTTAAGATTTCATCCTTACGGGCCCAGAGTAGAACCTATAGTATTTGAAAAGTTAGCCTTTGTATTCTCTTCAACTCAACTCCACTCACATACGAGGAGCTCTAACATCTGAACTAAGACCAACTAAACCAACAAAACCCACTTCTTGACTTGAGTGCATGGGACGTTGAAGAGGGGTAATAGGGGAGAGGGGGCCCACTCCTTCTCTTGTTATATCAATAAAGGACAACCAAACTTAGATCATGTTTCTTCCCCATCAATCATAATTTTCTGTTCTAACTAAAACTTAACCTGAAAATGCTATCATGTTCTCCACCACCACTATCGTCAGTACTTTGCAAAATTTTGGAACGAGCTTTGAAACTACCAAACTATTAATACTTGCTTACGTCATCTAAACTTGAAAAACTAACATGCACAAAAAAAAGTTATGTTTTATATACTTGTCTAAAAATGATCAGTAAAGGTTCACTCTTATTATAAGCAGTTTTATTTTTAATAATATAATTTTATAAGGGCCAATAAATGTAGTATTTAATTATTTTATAAATGAGGTAAATATAAACAGATTAAACAATAAATGATATTGTCTACCTGGAAACTTCATGGTATAGTTAGGCTGACACAAAATATATTATGATATTTATGTGACTGTAGCATCACTTGGCCAAAAATATTATTTAAGTCACAACTCCTTAAACTTTTTCTATTCGTGACCCCTTTTCATAAGAAGATATTAGCAACCCAGGGAAGTAATGGTTAAAACTGAGTTTTTTACTATAAGTTGTGAGTTTAAGCTATTTTGGAAAAGTGAGATAAATAAATAATAATTAATACATATTTTTTACAAAGAATTATGAATGAATGCAGTTATATTTGATTTTTTTCATATAATTTACAATCCTAAGGAAACAACTAGCTTATGTTAGCTAATTCTACGAATGATTACAAAAATGTCTACTCTAAACAAAAAAAAAGTATTAATGGTTGTAGTGTGCTAAAATGTCAGTTCCATAATAGTAATTAATTAAGTAAAATTTATCAATATGTGCTGTGACCACTGAAAAGGTACTGACCAAGAGTTCGTGAACCTGTTATTCAAATAAAATAATATATTAAATATATTGTTTGGGTGTGATCAATATATAATAATAATCTTTCAATTAGATTGGGATGAGCCAGCCGCTATCATTTAGGTTATAAAAACATGCCAATTTCAAAGCTTGGCTACCACTAACGATCTATTGTTAAAGTTTATATTACTATGCATTGTTTTTTATCACATGTTTGTATGACTTCAGTGTGGAGTCAAAATAATTACACTAAACTGTTAGGGTTGATTATATTATAAATGAGTGAGAATCTAATAGAAAATGGATGGAGAGATAATGAAAATCTCTTAAGTAAAAAAATAATGTATTATGCCTTGATGTGATTTTAACCTGAGACTCCGAACGATAAACAAACCTGAATAAGCGAGACGGATGTATTGGTTTGTGTAAACAATCGTGTGATTCTAGCCTTATTTTAAATAAATCTCAATTCGTTTAAACTTTCTCCGTTTGTCGGTATTCATAATCTCCAGCCGATTTAACTTGAAACTGAAATAGAACCGACAAAAGAAACTATATGACATTCTTAGCTGTAATTTAACGCGATCCTTTGTGCAAAATATTAAAATATAATTATATTTTAAGAATGATATTGTAAATGCTGATTGTAAAGTCTGAAATCAGTGTAGGGTAAAGTCATTTAATTTCAAAGGCTATTCATAGCATTTGCTTTGAAAGTTTTTTTAACAATCTCCAATTATGTTTGTTAATTTAACTTTGAGTTGGTTTGAGTGTATCTTTACAAATACGATGTGTTAAGAGTGTATTTATGGTTGAATTTGTCCCTTTAATTGTTCACCATACTTTTTACATATGTATACCTTTACAAGCTAGTGGCACAATTTCAAAGTAATGTATTGTAGGTCGTTTGAAAGGTGTAAACAGGTTCTGTCAAAGTCTATCTGTGGGGACTAAAATAGAAGTTGGTTGTAGGAAACCAAAATAAACATCAAATAAAAAAGGGAATATATTTATTTATTTATCTATCACTGCGTCTTACTAACCGCTTGGGTTATATGCTTATGTACTAATTACGTTAATGTGTGAGGAATTGGAAAGATTGAATTTATAGGAAGTGAATCCACATTGGCGTGGAGGGAGAGTGTAAAACCATTTAGGAAAAGACAACCTCAGTTCCCCCAACTGAGATTTAGACCGCGATCTCCCTGTCCTCAGCAGTCTAGATCAACAATATACAAGTGCGTTAGCTAACTACGCCACCGAGGTGGGTGGCGTAATATATTAATTACAAACAAAGGAAGAACTAAAAGGGACATTAATAATATCGTTTTTATGGTGAAAAAGAGGAAAACATTGTTAAGAGATTTTTTTTAATACTTGAAGAAATTTTTTAGCTATTACCAAGGTTTTTAATCCTCAAAGAGGTTATTGCTACTTATTTAAAGTATGTACGTACACCCATACAAGCGTCGAAAAAGGTGAAGAACCACATCATTAACCTACTCGTGATAAATAATTCCATGTACACCAGAGTGAAATTTGAACCTTAAACTCCCCGTTATAGCTTATATTAATCGATACTAATGCCTTGCAACATTTGAATATATATACTACTTCTACCACCGAATAATTTGAAATACATAGGTATTGTTCTAATCGAGTTAATTGGGAGTGTGAAATGCACAAAGAAACATATAGTAGGGCTTATGTAGGAAGATCAGTAAAAGTTAGTTACTAAAGTAATTTATATTTTGCATACATAAATTTATATTACCTGCATATGTATTTTTTTATGTATATTATCTAAACATATACAGTAACAAAAAAATAATATACTAAAATGTAACTGATGTTAACCTAAAAAAAAAGCTCAATTTTTCTCTACTGTTCTTGCAATCAATATCAGGGTATTTTTTATATGTATTGGGCTAATTTAATCAGTTATTCAGAAAGGACAAACTAAATTTTGGTTAGAAATACCCTTTTACAATGTAAATATAAATATTTACAAATAAATATCCGTATGTATAGGCTCACAGTCTTAGGGGCGTATGCAAGCACTTGACAAAGTGAATGCTAAGTGAAAACTAGAGTGAGATTATTTGTGGCATCATAGGTTAATAGATGTACCAAATGTGTGCTTGGGATAACAATATCGTTCCATTTATAATTCACTAATGTTCTTGCATACCACCCTTAATGTCTTAGTTTATTTAAATTTGGTTTTCTTGTGATAGGGAGTGTTGAGGCTATAATCCCAAACGGCTGTTCCGAGGGTGGTTTTAAATTAAGTGTTTCCCACTCTTACTCCGCAATAATTTAGGTTATGCTTCCTCTAAATAAAACTTTTCTCGTCCTTAAGTTATTATTATGATTATATATATATATGCGTATTTGCTAAATAAGATACTAAAACACAACCAAATAAAAAAAAAGTTGTTGTAAACACATAAATATATGGTATTTATTGTTAGACAGCAATTGTTTGAGATTTTTCAATACTTTTTACTTTCTCACTATCTTACAGGTAGATAAAGTATTGTGATCGTCAAAAAAAAAGTACTTCAGATTTTTATAAATCTTGACGTCTCCTCAGCCCCCGAATACAAAAAAGTTGTTTTTGACTTTCCGTCTGTCTCGCTGTCTGTCTGTCTGTCTGTCCCTCCAACTAGAGCCTAAACTATTTTACAGATCAGTATAAAACTAGGTATCTAGGATTTTCATAGGTTTTCCCTGAGGTATTTTTGTAATTCCATATCTAACCCTATAATTAAGGGTAGTTTACTGAAGGGCTAAAAGAGAAAGTCAATTTTCTCAAAATCGGTTATAATGATTTTGATTAAATTTCATTTCTAAATATTTATAAATATTCCAAACTAAATACCTTTTCTCAATATTTCGGGGTAAATGACTTTAAGGCTGCAGTCTGATGCGTAAATTATATTATTTATAATATCTCCTAAACTATTTGTGATATTAAATTACTTATCTTTATAAATATGTAGGTCTCTTTATAATACAAATATTTTATTAGAAAGATATTTTATAAAATCAATAACTTTCAAACTATACATATATATATATATTTTTAACTTTTCGAAAACCAAAGGTAAAAGTATTGCGAACGCAAAAGAAAATATAACATGAAATTTTGACGTCTCAAGACCCCTCAAACCTTAAAAGTGGTCTTTAGAATCACGTATGTTGTGTGTCTTAAGACTTAAAATTAAGAGTAGTTTAAAAAAGAATGAAAAGAGAAAGAATCGATTTTCTCAAATTCGACTCTAACTATTATGATTAAAATTCGTGTCTAAATGTAGATTAAAATAATAAATAATCTGGAGATTTTCATTTTAACATAAAAATTAATTATAGGGTACTTTACATAAGCAAAAACCTCCGTATCTCCGCAACTATTTGAGGTAATAAATAACTTATCATTTCAAAATTGTAGTACTATTAAACATTAAAAGATTGTATATGAAATATATTTTTTATAAAACCAACAGTTTCTGAGACATTGGCAAAAATATTAATACAATTTCGCGAGGTTTAGTTGTAAAGAAATACAATTTAAGTTAACACAATAGCTATCCAATGTAATAGAATAAATAAATATAGATAAGTCTCTAAAAATTTGTTATTTTTCCTTAAACTTCTTAGGAGAAATGTTTGTACAACAATGATTTATATCCATTTTAGACACAATGATCACAATTTACATTTTTTATTGGTCGAAATATATAAATGAGGAATTTAATAGAAATGCGATGGCATGAAGATTTGCAACACCTAATAAAATGTCGAAAATTTTTATCAGAATTTTAATTTTAATGCCAATTGTTGACCCTTGTGGACCCTACTATGATCTTTGTTATCGATCCAAACATACAAATGAGGACATTAATTCTTTAAAAACAAATTTATAAAATTTAAAACCGGGACTAAAAAAAAGTTTTACGTAAGTATAGTGCAATTTATGCTTGCTCGGGTTTGCTAGGGTATATTATCTCGTTTCACATATAATATGAACTTTGATTAAATATATACATTTTCATACAATAGAGCGAGAAAGTCCGTGCGTAGTTTCGTACCATTTATTACTATGGTGAAGGTAAATTTAATATACTGATGTTTTACTACTAAGCTTTACAGATTTAATACATATTTTTATATGTTATTAAGAATATTATAATTATTTGTAAAAAAAAAATATTTTTAATCATAATTGTAAACTAATTAAAAACCTTAGTTTCCGAAAAATAAATAAATCATAAACTCAAATTGGTTGGCGCAGCCTTATTCGTGAGAGAGACCTTAGTAAATCATTGCTTTGGGATTATGGGTACTCCTACCAAGTTGCCCCTAACTGTGTCGCTGGGTTTGTCCATCAAGTTTCCCGAGGGGGTAGTTAATCATTTTGCAACATTGATACTGATAACTGCTTTGGTTTCCTACAGGGCCTACACGAACATTTCCTCCTGATCAACGGCTGTTCATTAGTTTGTAAGCCAGAACCAGTTTCATGAAGTTTGAAAGAAATTTTGCATGAGATAAAAGTACTGATCTAGTATTAACATTTAATATTTTAAGTAAATTTGAAACAATCCCTATTATTATGCACGCATACCTATACCTCCAAATTGTTTATTTTGTTTTTCTTTATAGCGGAGATGTCAAGGTGTATTTAAAAGTGTTTTATTTTAATGGTAGTTCAAAATATCCCTGTTTTCTAAGGGTGCATTGACTCAAAATTATTCTTTATAATTCCCTACACATTTATCTTAATAATGAATTATTATCATACTAACTGTAAAATTCGAACGGGTAATAGAATGCAGTACTAAAAAAACGAGAAACAACTCATTCTAATTGGTTAAAAAATATTGTGTTTTTAAAAAATGCTGTAAAAAGCGCTTCAAGATAGGTTTAAAAATGTACCATGTTTCTGTTTATTTTTATATTTCTACCTAAATATTTAGATTAAAGTCAGGTTTTTTATTCGTTTAGAATTTTAAATTTATAATAAATATATCATTTTATGATTCTTAAAAATATATCAAATACATTTAAAACTACTAATAATAAGTTTTTTCAAAATACATTCATATTTTAATGTCATAGCAGCTCCATATCCTAGAAAAGAAATTTAAATTAGATAAATAACTATATTGAATCTTGTATAGAGAATAAAATATTAACACACGGGATTCAAATATTTTCAAAAACCTATTCAAAGTGGTTATATCATTATATTTATTGGACCGTTTTTATAATACGTAAACTTTATTAAATCATTAGTTCAATATTTTACGTAATACCTACCTAGATTAATTTAAATTAATTTCTCTTTTGGTAGGCACGCACGCTAAGGCCGCAACATCGGCTTGTTAATGTTTTCCGGTATCATGGAGGTCAGAGCCCAAATATTGACCTAATGTACTGAGGGTGGTTGGTTTCCCGAGTTGATTTTCCATTATAACACGAAATAAATAATCGTAGGACTCCTCCGATAACACGATGGTCTTAAGACAGAGTGATAGCCTCAGGACCCGATGTTTGCCAAGTTGAGATAGACGGATTTTTCTTGAGCGATAAAAATCCCTCCAACAACTTTCTTTAGAGGTGTAAAACGATTGTGGCCTATAAATATATTTAGAAAGTATGTGAAAATATATTTTCGGCAAATTTGGTAGGTCCTTGTGTGCTCATAAAAATTTAATGTGGAAGGTAACGGGAAACCATCAACATTTCTTAAATCCCCTGGTACATGGTATTACTAAAAAATAGTGCGGTAACACTAACTAGACGAAGAGTTGAGGACATCCCCAGCTCGGGATGGATAGAAATCCCTTAAAACCAAATTATGGATTTTGGACTTAAGAATAAATCTCCTCGATTATCAATTCTAGATCATACCTAGCCTAGTAATTAGAATATTCGAATGGCTTGGACAAGTATAGTTTGATTTTAATAGTAATACCGTTATTTGATACCTTTAAACTCATGTTTGCACAGTGATTGTACACAAAATTACAATATATTATTATTATTATATTAAAAAGAAATATTACAGTAATCTATAAATAAGGGTTATTAGAAGCTTTGTTAAATATTTAAATTAAGTTTATAATAATAAATCAACTAAAATATTTTTATAGAATACAAATCATTAATGACTTTAAATCAATGTTGGTCATCGAAATTGGACTTCCTATAAAACTAGAATTTTGTAAAAATAGTTATAAACACTCAAAAATTCAAGTTGGAATTGTGACAAACTATAATAAATAAACTTACTTACTCTATGGCATTAGAATCATTAAATCTAACTACCGCACTTAAAATAATAACTAAATGGTGATTACAGATTGAAAAACTAAACTTCATACTATTTCAAATATTATTATTTTTCATTTATGTTAAAACACAGTTAAAAAAACTAGATAGAAATGTAAAATATTAAATATCGTGTAACTTAGAGTAAGAACTCTCCCACACATACAATATGTAAAATATGTTTAAATATAGTATGAAATTTTTTTGGAAAATATTACCAGGACAAAGGTGTTTTTAAAAACACATATATACAATTTCATCAATATGGATCTACACCCTTTGAGAAAGTAATTTTTTCAGATATTAAAAATAAAATCACCTTTATACACAGTTTTAGATCACAAATAAAACAAAATTGAAAACGCCTTGCTTATATGCGTCTCTTGAAAAATCATGTTTGTGAACTATTTGTTTACCTTTCATAGCGTACAAACGGAAATATACCTGGAAGGATTTGAATGGCTTCTATGTAGCTTTCGTGGCAGGGCTCATTGAAATTATATTGAAAGAAAAAGGCGGCAATTTCAACTGGCAGATATTTTAAGTGAGTTTTATTTCTGTGATGTAATTTCTGTACAAATTGACAACTTTATATTGCTTATTTGAAAGTAAAATAATTGTAATTAAGAGGAAATGAAAGCTTACATTTTCTAAAGTCAGAAATGTTTAATATGTCATCAGAGTTAAATAAACAAAGGAGTCTTACCAAAGTCAAGTCACCCACGTCAACATTCATGTTTGGTAAGGTAATAAATAGGGTTTGTAGTAAAGCTTTAAAAAAGTTCTGAAACTTTGCCATTTCTTTCAAACCTTTAGTTCAAGATAATATTTAAGATGCTTCCTATTATTTTTATGGCACTGGTAACCCTGTCTTAGTAGAGTCCTTACATTCACTCAGGCAACCTAAATATAAAGAGATTTAATCCTTGCTATAAAAAAATGCTAGCTTACAAGCTTATAATAATATAAATAAATACTTTTATTTTTAAAACATATTAAAATATTTTTGTTAGAATGCAAGAAATTTGTATATAGAGTAATATGTTTTAAATTTGAATATTAGTTTTGATCACGTTCTCGGTGTGTAAGCTATGATTTAACAAAATTGATTTAAATTGAATTTTAGGACTTCGGAAGTCGTTGCCAAAAGGAGTGAGTAACTTAATTATCTATCTATCTATCTATCTATCTATATATATATATATATATATATATATATATAT
>CABEEJ010001153.1:22032-91141 GCA_901482245.1 Timema douglasi | reverse complement strand
GGTGGTGGCCACTCATGTGGTTTATCTCACTTACTAGCTCAAGCCAAGAAGTTTATATAATTATAAAAGTATGTGTTCTATTCCTCTAATCCAAAAAGCTTAGTTTTAGTAACATCTACGACGTGAAGTATTTTTTTTTTATCCGTAGCTTCTCGTCTTATTATAAGTTCAGTTTATATACTGAGACGTGTATTAGAGTTTTAATCTTAAGGGGCGCATTAGAGTAAGGGTTGGTAATTTAAGCTAATTACATATTTGCATCACGCTGGAAAGAATTCAAATTAGCTAATTACTGACTTAAGAAATCGCAATTATTAAGAGATATATAATGAAAACCTTTGATAGGTTTGAATTTAATTTGATACTTTATTTGTTCTCAGTAGTGTTACAGTAATATATTTAACAACATTACCTTTTAAAATAATTTGTTTTATTTAGTTATAGTCATTCAAATTAAATTGTTCTTTAAAAGCAACTTTTAAAATAACGTTAAGAGAAGCACAATTTTTTGGCATTAAAGCTTGGCAACAGATGTGCA
The DNA here is from genome assembly GCA_901482245.1 of Timema douglasi. Classification (NCBI taxonomy): domain Eukaryota; kingdom Metazoa; phylum Arthropoda; class Insecta; order Phasmatodea; family Timematidae; genus Timema; species Timema douglasi. The sequence continues at coordinate 90,603 of CABEEJ010001153.1, read as the reverse complement.
TAAAATATTAGCCACAGCAGATGTTGTATCATATGAGAAACAAAGTTTTTGTGTAGCCTAGGGAAAAAAACATATAAAACACTGTGTTGTGCAAGATAATATTATTTTTGGACAAGTCCCACGAAAAAAATTCCACTTGTTAAACACTAATAAGTTTAATTTGATTTATATCTTCATATTATTTGCTAACAATTTTTTACTTGCTTTAATTTTGGTCGGTTATAAAAAATGAATAAATAAATTCATATAAACTAGCATTAAGTTTGAGAAATGCATGGATGTGAATCAGTAGAAATATAATAATTAAAAACAAAATATCATATTTATGTGGTTTTATTACATATTAAGAAAACTTATAAAAACAGTAGCAGTGTTTGTTTCTTATTAACATCATAGGCAACATTTTACGTTAAGCATTGTGTAAATTAAATAAGTATACGCTTAAAAATTACTTATTTATATCATTTCATATTCTGAAGGTTTACAAAAAATTTCACTTTAAAAATAAATTAAACTCAATCATTAATATATACATTAAATTTGTATAGTCCTCGTTTAGTAAACATATAGTTATTCATATTGAATAAGTTATATAATATTTGTATTGTTATTTTTGGCTATATAAATACTACTATAATTTAATAATAATATTAAATGACGAGCGTATTTAAAAAAAATATTATTGTTATCGTTACTTCATTATAGTTTAGTTTTTATAGATAAATGTTTTAAAACAAATTACTTCTTATATACTAACAAATTATAAAAAGTAATTCGAAAAAATTATTAGAATATTTAGCATATATGTTAATAAGGCCATAATCTACCGGGTAAGGATGACATTTTTGAGATTATTTATCTAATAATTATTTTATAGAAAATGGGCAAACAACATTTATTAGTTCTAGGCCTACTGTAAAAAGTATCCCCAAGTGTATCCAAACGGGATTCAAAACCCAAGCAGTGAATCAAAAAAAACCTAGGTCATCGTGGGTCCTAATGCTTTCATCTACATTCCATATAATGCAAAATTAAATAAATGGCACACCGCAATTGCACGATTTTTATAGTAAAATATATTAAAGCATGGATAAAATTTCTAAAATAAGTTATTTGTAATTGACCCTCAAATAATGTATATTTGTGAACCATTTTTTTATCATGAACAATTTATTATTACCAGATACACCTTTTGAACTCAATCTTAAAGGACATTTTTTAAAAATATCTGATTCTATTAAATTCGTCATAATTAAATTATAGTTGAAATAAATTTTATGGAAAAGATATTTAAACATTATTTATTATAATTTAAAATAATCTCAAAAGTGTATTTTTTTAAATAAAAAATTCTAAAAAGGTATTTTTTTAAATAAAATTATTAAGATAATTTTCAAACTATTTCAATTATATTTTTAAACTCCCTTATCAGTAAAATAATATTAATTGGATGTTCTTAGAAAATTTAACATCTTTAATTATTAATTATGTGAAATACTTTTCTGATATCAAATTTAAACAAAATTGTAATAATAATTTTCAAAAAACATATATTATCAGTAAGCTACCTTTAATTTATGGCCCAGTGTATAATAAAATAATACGAGTAAATATTCTCTAACATAAAAATATTAAGCTTGAACAAAACACACCATATAATTTTAGGTATGTGGCGATTAACAGAAAGATAGGCAGATGGGCGGATGGAAGAATGGACATGGGGACATACAAACAGATACGGGGACACATTTTTTGTTAAACATAAGAATCATAAGATCAAGCTCAGAAATTTTTACGAGGACAATACTTTCTTTTGAAATGAGAAATTAAAGAAATTAATAGGGAGTCTATTGTAACATTCTATAAATGAAATTGGGTTTATGTTGAAAGTATCGCATAAATAATACCAAAACTACTGGGATACGTAATGTTATGATTTCTTTAGAATGTATATATTTATATAATCGTGCGAATCGGCAAGTTTCATGTTGTTAGTCTTCTTTATGTTTATGAGCTAGTCCAGGAGACCCGCCTCGTTCGATTGGCATGCCGGGTAAACATTCAAGGCTTCGTAAATATCTCTCTCTCTCTCTCTCTCTCTCTCACTAAAATACAACTGTGCCAAAAAATACGTATTTGTTTTCTCTCTTGTTCCTTTCATACTATTCTTTCGAAGCAATTATTATTTTAACTTTGTGTCCTAATAATTATTCCTCTCGAATATCGAATTTAAAATTCTTCATTTAATCAACGAGAATCAAGAATATCTATCATTTTAATTTCTCTTTGACACACATACTTTTTAATCAAGCATATCGCAATTTTATATATTTCTTTATCAATTATAAATTCATTCATCTCTTTTCCTTTTTTTTAATTTCCCCAGCATTGTTTTATCAAATAATGTTCAATTTTTTTTAAATAATATAACTGACATTAAAATTCCTTTATATTAATTATTTTATGATGGTAAATTTTCGTTTATATTCTGCTATATTCCTTTTACCAAATTTTTTATTTTATATCTCTCGCAATTACTTATCTTTAGATGAAATTTTTAAGAATTAAAATTTTAAATTTCTTAAATCAAGAAATATTTTCTTTAGGCTAAATGTTTTTTACTTTTGTCATTCTTAAAATCAGCCTAACCCACAAACTATACTACTTCCCTTTATCCTATAAACATGCTCACTTCTACACAAGTAGAGTAGTTTATTAGAGGTTTGAGCTTCATTACAATTATGGTTAAATCCACATTTTAGAAATGTTTGCTATATAAAAATATAGCTAATGCCATGATGAAATAAATTATATCACCATTATGCTATATAATTTAAATATTACTTCTAATTGTTACAATTAAAAAAAATATGTTAAGAAAAAGAAAGAGAAAGATTTATAAATAGCAAAACGCGAAATTTCTCTGTTTGAATGTAAATGACAATGGTAAAAAAAATTGATTTTGTATTTGTTTTCTTAGACTACGTATTATTCAGCCTATATACATATCTACTAATTACGATCTTTGTTTTAAGGATGATGGGGTAGAATATATAGATATTGTACACACATTTACTTGAAGCGAGAAAGAAAATCGTTAGAAAAACACCCTTATTACGCAAGACTGTCATTGCAATCCTCCCACACCCTTTATCGGCAATCCAGTCTATTTCAAGAGTGACGCCTTAGACAGTTTTACCAATTAAGTGGGTTAACAAATAAAGTAATTTTACAAAAGGGTGACAATAGTAAATCATGGATTGTTTTAAAAATGTCTAAGCTTCAGAACTGTTATTTATATTGTATCTCACTATAAGGATATTTTTATATAAGTAGATGTCACCCTTATCCTTCGGTCCTAGGTAGATTCGTTCATCTCTCACTCTTAATATTTTATTTCTTATAACTAGTTGACATCACCTTTTTATCCAATAATTAATTACTCTTCGCTGTCCCTGTGTCCTCTCCTTTCTTCATAAACATTCCTCGTCCGTATTTAAGCAATTTGTGTACATGTGAAAAGGCAGATTTGTGAAAAATTCGAAGTTGGGGGTGAAGTAAGGGGGAAGAGTTGGATGTTGACAGGAACAACTTTGTGGGGGCGACATGGTCGCATAATGTGTGGAGGGTGGAATTCTGAGGGTTGCCAGGGGCGGAGGGCCACGTCTGTATGTACACAAGGGACACATACCCTTCCCTACGTGCCTGTTTTGGAGTGTGGACGTGTTTCATAAAGCTGCGGTCATGACATCTTGCGGACGGACGCATTAATGCCCTAGGATCAAGTTGAAATACCAAAATAAACTTGGGGTTCCAAAGCCAGTAGCCACTATCAACGTCCCCTTGAGATTATCACAGGTGTTAAATAGTGTTTAGATAGTAAACAAAATTTAAACAACCATAGCGAATTTTGAGAAAAACGAATTTATATAATTTTGCCTTTCAGTAAACTACCATTAATTATAGGGTTGGATATTTAATCCCAAAAAAAACCTTGAAGGGACCTTATGAAAACCCTAGATACCAAGTTTTAGCCCTATCAGTAAAATAGTTTCGACTATTCATACAGACAGACAGATGGCATCACGAAAAAAACTGTTCCAGTCTTAGGTGGTCAGGAAATGACAAGATTTAAAAACTCCTTAGTTTGTATTTCTTGACGATCACAATACTCCTTTCTTTGAGGATCCGAAAGAAAGTAGAAATTACAATATTTTGTTTAATTAATTGAAACCACAAGTTTTTTTGTTATTCATGACGTAATAAACATGATAAATAAATCAAAAATTACCAGTGGCACAAAGTCATAAACGACATTTTTTATAGCTAGATTTAAAAATAATTTCCCTTAAATAAAATTGTATATTCAAGAAAATTTAGGGTTTGAAATTGTACTCGAATTTGGAAAATAAATTTCAGAATTGGACTCAAGATATATTTGATTCAACCAAACTCTGGGATATTGTATTAATTAGAAATTTGATATTATAATCCAATATGGGAATTAAAAATTTCTTTTAAAAAACGATAAATGTAATATAAGTGTATGGGACAATTATTTTTTCATAACTATACAAATATTAATATTAAATGGGGTAGGGTAATAAAGTAGTGTTTAGAGAAAACGTTCACGCATTTGCGTGTAAAGAGAATGGGGAACCTATCAAAGATACAACAAATTAAAGTACATTCCTTTGAGGTTCAATCCCCCAACATGTCATTACCAGAAATACCAATAAATGGAGACAAATACCTTTTACCACGCTATCCAAATTGCGGACTACATTAAAATATTTTCGATAAAATGACTAATTTGAAAAAAAAATAAAAAATTAAACTTGCTGGTTAACCAATTTCCATTAATTTTACTTTTTAATACATTTAATTCTATAAGCCATGCTGCAATCTTCACCGGTGGTATTATAATATAAAGTGCCAGGCTCGTGATATACTGGATTATATGTGATAAAGATGTCAAGACCAAAACCTCCGCCTAATCTACGAAAGGGTGTTTTTCGATTATTATTTATCCTAGTTATTTTTTCATCATTTCTCTATAATTATGAAGTAGGTCCTATTATTTTTCCACATCCCTACATACAATTATAAACATTTCAATAATCCCTTTCTTAAAATTTATAATTTAATAATGTATGTTATTTAACGCAAAAGTGATTTGAATAGGCTATTAGACTACATATTGATTTCTTAATTTATAAGAATATACTCTAATATTCAGATAATACTTGTGATTTTCTTTCTTTTACTTTAGTGGTATAATTATTTTATTTTAGCAAAACTGAGCATAATATCAAATTTACAAACCGTAAGTAATGGCGATGTGTTCTCACACATTAATACAGTTGGGTGAAGATTCAATGCAATATGATTTATTATTTGAACTTAATTAGGCACGTAGTGAAAAATTGAATTTTGAATTTATAATTGACAGAGATTTACATTCTCATGAACAATTTAATTTGTCTCAAAATCCTTTACCATATTTGTTTATAGTTAATAACATCGAATATTAGTGTTATTATGTTTAATTTATATTGTATTTATTCTAACCCAAGTTACGTATATAAATCAAACAAATATATAAACATAACTTATATTATTAAATGATAGAGTAGGAAAGAGTATTGTTTAATATTTAAAGTAATATATTATAATTAGCATAGTTTGTATCGTTCGTGATTAAATAAACTGTACTCTTTGTAATATAATACATAATAGTTAATAGCTGTATATAATACTCCCGATAAAAGATATAATAATATGCATAATTTGTTTAGCACTGCTGCTTACTAACCGTTTGTGTTATATACATATTATACTATTTTGTTAAGGATTGGGAAGGTAAAATTTAGAGTAAGTGTACCCGCATTTGTGTGGAGGTAAAAAAAGAAACCATAAAAGTAAATCCACCTTCAATACACCCAACTGGGATCTAAATCCAATCTCCTCATATTTGTCAGTCTGGCATATTGCGAGATTGATGCGCTGTATGATGTGGCCACCGAATAGGGTTCTATAAACATACATGGATCAATAGTTTTTGATAGTGTACCATACGTGGATTAAGGGAATATGTAGGCCTATGTCTCGTGTGATCATGATTTGTGAGCCAAACCCACATACGCGCGCGTGTGTGTGTTTGTGTGAATGTGTACGCACTCAGCTTGGTGATTTGTGTCTTCTATATTCACTCACACTTCATCATATATTCACAAGCGTAGTAAAGCCACCACAAATATGAAAGAGAATACATCAGCACGAAGTGTATCATGTCAGAATATGGGGGAAGTCAGCTCTAAGAGGAAGCACTAGGATGAACTTTGTAGGAATAGATATATTTTTTGTATTTGGTTCTTTTGAGTGTAAAATAGCAACTGACAAATAAAGAAGGAAGCCTGTGAAAAATGTGAATACAAAAAATAGTGGAAGCAGAATATTTGCTCTCCTGCCTTTTGAAAGTATGAGAACTCACAAAGTAAACAAGTTTCAAAACTAGAGTGCACTGAGACGAAAGGTCCAGCCCAAATGAGACTACCTGCTTTGCCCAAAGTTTTCGAGTGACTATATTTCCACGTGGTTACTCGATATCTTGTGGTTAAGCAGTGAATACCATCACAAAGGAGAAGCCATCAAGGACAACAGACTGTGTTCATCTTGCTTCGCCTCAATTATCAATAATATTAAGGTGTCTAATGAAACATGCAATTCTTTCATTAATGCTATCAATCTTTGATAACAGTACATTCACATGGCTATAAACTTACAAGCAATGTATATATATATATAATGCATATATATATATATATATATAGCTTGTAAGTTTGTCTATCACATGGCTATAAACTTACAAGCTATATATATATATATATAAAAGTAAGTTTATAGCTATTTGATTGTACTGTTATCAAAGATTGATAGCATTAATGAAAGAATTGCAGGTTTCATTAAACTCCTAAATTTGACCATGTTCGGAGATTGTTATTTTAAGTGATAAATTTTGTTTAAGATTATAGGCAATATCATGTTTTTTTTTGTTTTTTTTTTGTCAGAATATAATTATAATTTTTCGAAATTCCATAGTTAGGATTTGGATGTGGTAAAAAAGGAAATAATAAACCCAAAAAAATATCAATAATGGTATATATTTATATATTTTCATTGTAGAATAAATTAGTACACTTTATTTCAAAAATTTATTTAATTTAAATTGTTTATGTTTTATTTTAAGTATTCCCAGTGGTCTCGAGTATTAAGAGTAATCGTTACATATATAACCTCTTTGGTGGCCGCATGAACTTACGTGCTACTCTTGCAATATACAAGACTGCTGATGACGGGGCTATTGCGGTTCGCATCTTGGTTGAATGTACTGAGGATGGTTTTTCCCAAATAGTTTCCACAATTTCTCTCTATAACTCTCCAAACAAACGAAGATATACACTAACCGTAAATACAACTTCCTAATCCCTATACCATTAGCGGGATTAGTAAATAAACGTAAAACCTAAACGTGGTTCTAAAAAAAACACCCATGTTTGACTAAATTTTGCTATTGTAAAAGTGAGTGGGGGGGTGGGGGGTGGAATGAGGTGTTTGCTGTTCACAGCAACAGCTTCAACAACAACTATAACGATACATATTTATCTCTGAAATGGCGTTTTAAAACTAATTTCGTCAATTTTTGCAAATACAATATGTAAAAATTTCAAATAAATATTTGACACAATTCTAAAAATTAACTTTATGTATCAAGATTGGTAAACATTTATTAGAATACGTGAAATACGGTTAGCCCACAAACAAATAGTATGCCCAGACACTCAACATCCAAGTTTAAATGGTTGCGCTCCTTTTGACAGCTTTAGTCCTTCAACTCTAGGATCGCTGCGGTTAGTCCTATCATCACACAGCAGTGACACTATCGAGGCCCAGTGTTGAAGGACTCAAGCTAGAAAAAGGAGCGCAGCAAAACTCCCTTAAAGTTGAGGGTCTGTTTCCTAATTGTCTGTGGGAGATGCCTAATTGTGACAAAAATTGTATTATTATTATGTCTTGAAAAAGATTCACAAATCTCGGAGTCCGAACTACGCCAAATCCATTTGAGTAGAAGAGGTGGTCCAAAATAAACAAATAGAAATGTTAATAGCTTTTCACCACCCAACTTAAAAATAACCTTTGGATTTGAGGCATGATTTCATGAGATATTATTCAACTTCTTGTCTAATTTTGTTTTATAATAGTAAAATAATATTTTATATAATTATTGTATTCGTATATTGTTTTATTTTGCTATGTATTTTTACGTTTATTGTGGAAACTCCATCTTTTTTCTAGAAATGTGAATCTCTGAATAAAAAATAAATGGTACGGTGCACCACACAGACTCTCTCTCTCTTTCTATAGACTCGTAAGATTTCTGAATGGAAAAATGTAAGAAGGCAAGATTGCCGTCAAGATTCATCAACATTTCTGTTTTAAATCTTATATTTTTATTTTAAAGAATTAATGTCCTAATTTGTATGTTTGGACCAATAAAATTAAATTAATATTGGGTCCACAAGGGCCAACACTTCGTATTAAAATTTTGATTTCCGGTTAAAATATTAAAATTTTATTAGGTGTTGCACATCTTCAAGTTATCGCATTGATATTTAATTATTCAATTATAGATTTTGACCAATAAAAAATGTAAATATTGACTATTGAGTCTAAAATGGAGATAAATCATTGCTGTACAAACATTTCTCCTAAGAGGTTTAAGGAAAAAAAACATACTTTTTTTTAGATACTTACTTATATTTAATTATAATTAATCTATGGCATTGAAGAATTATTGCGTTAAGACTTAAGTAGTATATGTTTACAACTAAAGCTCACAAAATTGTATTAATATATTTGCAAATATCTAAGAATCTGTTGCTTTTACAAAAAATATATGTCAAATAAAAGTTTTTTATTTCTAATAGTCCTACAATTTTACAATGATAAGTTGTTTATTATCTGAAATAATTGTGGAGATACGGAAATTAACGCTTCTGTAAAGTACCCTAACAATCATTTTCATGGGAAAATGAAAATAGCCTGTTAATTTATAATTTTAATCAACGCCTAGATACCAATTTTAATCCAAATCGTCTGGGCAGATTTTGAGAAAACCTATTTTTTCTCTTTTCGCCGCTTAAAAACTACTCTTAATTTTAAGTTTTAATAGACACACAGACAGACGGCATTTCAAAGACTATTTTTTAAAGTTTGGGGGGTCATGAGACGTCGACATCTATCAACATTTCAGGTTAGATTTCTTTTACGGTCGCAATACTTAAACTTTAATGTCCAAAAAGTTAAAATATGTATATAGTTGCGTATAGATGGGAATTTATTGAGTTATAAAGATATGTTTCGAATAAAATATTTTTATTATAAATATATATACATATTTGTAATGCTAAGTAATTTCATATCTCAAATAGTTTCAGAGATATTATAAAAAAAAATTACGCATCATACCGGAGCCCTTAAAGCCATTTTGCCAAATTATTGAGAGTATATAATTTATTTTAAATATTTATTAATGTTTATAAATGAAATTTAATTAAAATCTTTAGAGCCGATTTTGAGAAATTCTACTTTATCTCTATTTTGCCCTTCAGTAAACTACCCTTAATTTTAGGGGTGGATATCCAATTCCAAAAACTCCTCGGGGAAACCCTATGAAAACCCTAGATATCAAGTTTTAGCTCAATCGGTAAAATGGTTTAGGCTCTAGTGTGAGGTACATAGAGACAGATAGACAGACGGAATTTCAAAAACCACTTTTTCGGCTTCAGCGAGTCATGAAACGTCAAGATTAATCAAAAATTCGAGTTCAATTTTTTTGACGATCACCATATTTTCTCTACCTGTAAGATAGAGAGAAATTAAAAAGAACAATAAATTTACCGGTCATTCATTATGAGTGTTACACGTGGTATCTTATCATACATGACAATAATAAATTAAAGCTGTCTAATAAAAAGGTGCTTAGGGAAATATCTGATCCAAAAAGTCCGGAGGCTATCGGGGAGTAGATGAGATAAAATATGATGAGCTATATACCCTATACTAATCACAAGATATTGTTAGAATGATCGAGTCTGTTAGATTACTGTGGGAAGGTCATGCAGGGTGAATGGGAGGTTATAGATAGAACCTTGTTTAGGATGTTGACTGGCAATTCTAATAAGAGAGAACAACGGGAAGACCTAAACGCAGATGGGAGGATAACTTTAGAATTGACCTGAAAAAGATAGGGTGCTATGAGGTTGACTGGATAGAACGAGTTCAATATAGAGTTAGGTGGCGTACTTTTGTAAGCACGGCAATATTGTTTCAAGTTCTTAATGCCATAGAGTTAGTAAGTTATGTTTAATAAGGTTTAAGGAGTCTGAGTGCGGAAAATATTATTTTTCTTGTTTAATTTGATTTTTCAATAAGCCATTGGCTCAATTTGGGTCTAGTTTTTGGGGTACTTTTTGGTCCTTTGTTCAATTCAGGCTAGGTTAGGTACCTTAGCAAGGTAAATTGGTGCTATTTGGGTGAGCCTCTATAATAGATTATAAATACTCGATCTTTTGTATCAATACACAGTGTAAGGTTGTTAAGAACTTTAGGAAACTTCAGCTCATTCTATCGGCTAATTTGTTATAAACTAGATGCCAGGATCTTTTTTCACTTTTTAAGTTTACCAGTTTATATATATATAACTTCTAATGACTTTAAAGAGTTGACCAAGTCACCTTTTTTATTCTGTTTAAAGATGATAATGATTAGAAAATAGTTGTTATCACCCATTAATGTAACAAAAAATACATATTTTACTTTATACTCTTTTCGTGTGAAATATTAAGGTAGTTGTTACCAAAAGTATTTAATCTCCACTTATAAAAACGTGTAGAGTTAATAGTTCGATTTCTTTTAGTTGAAAGCGGGAGTTTCTAGCTGTGTAGTTTTGCATAGGTGAACAAGAAATTATCACATAATTCATGAGCCACAAGCTACAATGCGCTTGTGTAGTTAAATAAGTGTGCAGTTTTTAAGAACGAGCGTAAGTATCCGTCTCGTTAAAGCCTTGTTAGAGGCCAGTCTTGTTATAGCTTGTTACTTTCATAATTTACTCTAGCCATGATGTAGTTTTGTTAATTCGTGTTACATTATTGTTGAGGGATATAGTTAAAAGAGAAATGCCTCAGGTTATTTTTCAGTGTGAACTAAGTTGGTAAAAATCGCGTTATGGTTCCGGACTAGCACTCATGTAGGAACTGAAGGGCATAAAATCCAGGGAAAAGGCTTATGCGCTTCTAGGATGTGACAATGTATTGTGAGTAGTGCTCATACTTGGTTTTTTTTAAACTTGTAAATATCCTTTTGTAGTTTATAGTCATTTTATAATAGAAATTTAAAGAAAATAACCCATTAAATTTAACCATCTTTTACACAAGTGCTCCCCATTAATATCTATCCTGGAGTTAGGGTGGGCAAATGAGATTAGTAAGAAACAGGACATGAAAAATGCAATCAATAATTACAATTGAAAACGCAAAATATTATTTTTTAGTTCATAGATTAAAATGTATCATATTAGTCTAAAATATATTCAAAGTACTATTTACGATACTCTATATTCCTGAGTTTTTAAATTTCTGTAGTACCTAAATTTAAAAAACATTTCTATTATGTAATAAAGTTCATACAATACTTATTTACAATAGTATAGCAATTTAATATTTATCCACTAAATGGAAAACACTAGGCATTAAATAAAATGTAATAAATGGTAAGACACATTCGCACAAACTTTCTCATTTTATATATTTAATTTAAGAGGATAGTTTTCAAAAATCGGCTTTGATTAAACTGCTCACAAGTACGTTTTTATCATAAAACCAACACATCATATTAATCACAAAAATAACTCTTTACGTAAGCTATTATAACGTTATATGTTACCCTACCATGTATTTCTCTATATTAATCTAATTTTTATAAATAATTTTCAATTTATTTTCGTTTTAAATGATGCACTTCAAATTTCAGCTGCAGCATAACGCACTGTGTTACCGTCGTGACGAATAATACTATTTACATCAATTAAAAAATAAAATAACATAAGGAAGAACGTATAACACTGTTTTAAATAATTTAAATAAGAAATTTTGACCTAAGGAAGAACACTTACTCTTTGTTAAACATATGAATTATCTTTCTAAAATGTTTGTTTACTCTTCTTTATTTATTTTCAATGTCGGCCATGATTTATTTCAACGCTTGCGCAGATCTCTCAAATAAGTGAGTGGTGGGTCTCGCGATTGTAAAAGAATTAAGAAAAGAAAAAAAGGGATGTAAAAAACTCCAAACTAGTGCGAATTTCAATTTTGACAAGTGATAATAAACATTTAATTCTTTTAAGAAACATTGTTCATTTTCATTGTCATATATTTCAATCTTTATATTAAATCTGCATTTTATTTGATATTCATCTCTAGTCCATAGCCAACATTTTATCTTTTGATTTAATATACTAATTTTATCTTTGAGCTTGGAAGAAAATATAACGTTTTTAAATTTGATTCTTGGAACAATGTCTGAAGAAGATTAGGGACTTCTTCCTCTATGTAATTTTAAACATGGAGAAAAATCTGTGTAGCTCTTAACTAAATTTATTTTTAAAGTGTAACAATGGCTTCAAAGTAAATTGCAAGTGAACAAATGGAAAGTTAAGTGTATGGGCAAGAACTAGAGATTGTTTATTCCGTTAAAATGTGAAGGAGTTGAAATTAATAAAAGGAAACAAATTTAAGAAATTCATTCTGTTTCAATATGGATGAATTCAGTGGTGAGATCAAGCCAAATATTCATCTTTAAATTTTAATTTTTCTCTTTTATAAAGAAACCAGGATTTATGTAAAAACTTTCAGAAAGACTAAATATATCCAGACTTTTTATCAATTAATTCATATTTTATTTTATGTTTAAATATTAATTCTAGTGTGTGTTTTTATTCAACAATAACTTCTTTTTTGTCTTACTCAAAACTTTAATTATATATTATATAGGTACAGCCTATTATATCTTTTTTGTACTTTGGTATTATATATTCTAAACTCTTAAATTCGACAATGTTCAGAGATTGTTATTTTAAGTGATAAATTTTGTTTAAGAATATAGGCAATATCATGTATTTTATTTTTTATTTTGTCAGATTAGAATTATAATTTTTCGAAATTCCATAGGTAGGATTGGGATGTGGTACAAAATGAAAAACAATAATAAACCCAAATAAGTATCAATAATGGTATATTTTCATATATTTTAATTTTATAATAAATTAGTGCATTTTATTTCAACAATATATTTAATTTAAATAGTTTTATGTTTTATTTTAAGTATTCCCAGTGGTCTCGAGTATTAAGAGTAATCGTTCCACTGTCTGAATTAGCCGAGGTAATGGTTTTTTTTAATGATTATTTTCTCCTAGATCCTAGGATTGGTGGCGCCCAATAAATACACAATTTTATTCATATTATGTTAACTTTTATTATGTAAACATATTTTGAGGACATATTGAAAATATACTAGATATATAAAATGTTTTTTATCACTCTTTACATTTTAAACTAGATTTTATAACAATTTTAGCAAAAATCCAATTTTCAGGAATAGATTGTTTGTAAGCCATAATATTTTTTTTTGTTATTTGGAAACATTAAAACTCATTTTACTTTATCATGAAAAATTATTTAAATATTCCCATTTATAATTCCGTATTTAAGGTAATTATAAAATAGTTATTATAGTTTTTTGTAGGTAAACATCAACTAATCTAAATAATATTATTATATATACAAAAATATATATTATTATTGATATGTAAAATAATTTCCCGATATTAATTTAAAGAAAAATTGTATAGTTACTTTTTTTAATATTCAAATTAAAAAAATAGCATTAAACTGCCCTTAGCAGAATTATAATGTTCATGTCTAACACTCTCAAGAAATACATTTTAAACATCTTTATATCCATTTTCAAGATATTTGTAATTAAAAAAAAAATCATCGGTAAACTACTCTTAATTGAAGGGTTAGGATAAAAAAAAGTTTTATAACATATCAGACTTAATAAAATAAGTCTGATCCAAATTCATCGAACCATTTCGGATTCATGGCCAGGGACAAAAAGAGAGACAGACAAAAATACTGATGGATAGAATTGTAAAATTCCCTTTTTTGGGTTAGTGTTCACATAAAATATAAAATTGTGATATCATCTCGAGCTAGATGTGTTCACGGTCACAATACATTCTTTTTATGTGAGAAAGTAAAAACCCTCAATGGAATTTTGATCAAAATATTTTTTAGTATTTTACATATATTGCCAATCAGAGCATATTTTATTCTAATTTTAATCGTTTCTTTTAAGTAACTAATTCATGTAATATTGTAATTTGGTCTTGCATTTTTGTGTATTTAATAAAGTATATAATATTAATTGGGTAATAATTGGAATACATTCAAACTTTAAGTTTTATTTGAATATGATAAAGAGTTAAAATTATTTAATATACTTTTAAATAGTTTAAGCTTATAAGATCAAAATAAGTTCAAAAGCCAATGATGTATAGAAATACCATGTTGATATTTTATTTTAATATCGGAATACATGATTATTTAATTAAAAATACTATCTTTCAAATGATATTTTCTTATAGCCTAGTTAATATTTTGTTAACTTTAAAATAAATCGTACGGTGCACCACATTTAATTTCTTGCCCATTTATTTAAATTATACTTATATATCATAAGATTTGTGAAACAAAATTATATAAATTTTTATTAATATTAAAAAAAGGGGGGAAATGCATTTCACTAGAGACCATGTACTAAATATACATTGTTATAGAACTGTTATTTGGCCTATGCGTTTTAAACTAGACATTCTTCTCAGCTCTATTTCAAACAAAATTTATGTACATTGGCCTAAATCAGTAAATGTTGAATTTATAAAATAGTATTTCAAATATATATTGTTAATTTATATGATTCCTAAAACTATGCAAATGATTGTGGGAATATAAAGATAATATTTGTAGATGTACACTTATGTAAATTACCCTCAGTAAATAACATAGTACAATTATATTTACAATATAGTTTGTTGTTGTGTTAAACAGAGACTAGGTACGAATTTAATCAAAAGTCTTCAAATCCAAATTTAATATGATATATTTTATCTTTTTGAATTTAAGTATACTAGCCTTAAATTAAAAGTTTGACATATAATTCAAATAAAAAAACCTGGAGAATTCTATTGAAATATTATATAGCAAATAATAGCCTGATCGGTAAAAAAATTTCTGCTCTAGTTTCATCAATAGAACAAATGGCACCATGATTAAAGATGTTTTAAGGCTCCGTAGTTTTTGAATCATTGACATCCATAAAAATAGCTGTTCAATATTTGACGATCAAAATTTTTTCTTTTTCAGAAGGTACGATATAAATTTATTTTACAAAATATTATATAAAATAACACTCAAAATATAGTTTAGATTAGATTAACTATTACATGATGTTACTTCCTATTTTAAATAAAATATCATCGTATAAATGAAATTGGTAGTAAGTCGTGGTTCTAAAGAAATATTTTAATATTGTTTATAATTTCTACAAAATGTAAAATTAGCTCGGAAATATACATTTATATAAAAATATATATTTAAGAATTTAAATTCATTTAAAATAACGAACAAACCTTTATGAGCTTTCACTACAATAAAATAATTACCAACGTAGGAAAAACTCTATTATATCCTCTCTTAAGCCCTCTCTCTATGTTATTATTGGTAATTTTTAATTAGTATGGGTTGAATAGTGTATTGTGTCGTTCATGGACCAATGGCACAACATAGAGATTCAATATTAAATAACGTGACATTGTCACCATGGTGTATACATCCTTCTCCAGGTTCCTCCCCCCTTCCCTTCCACTACAAACTGGACGTTCAGGTTCCATGATCCCGTGTTCAGCGAAACTGTTTGCTAGAATATTCACCAAAGCTGGCTGCTGAATTATCTACGTCAGCGTGAAAATTAACGCTTGAATTATCTAGATGGCCCACACAATTTAAACTCGAGAATGAGTTTCAGCTAGACTATAGTTTCACAAGTCATCACCAACCCTGTCACCCCCTCATCCTTCTCTTGACTACTATATAACCTTTCCTATAAAATAGTAATTTTATAAATTTCCTCTTAGCCTACCTACATTCTTTGTGTTAACTAGGAAAAAAAAATAGTTAAATAAAATTATGTATTATTAGATTTATTATTTTTTGAATAACTAAAGGTTTATTAGTAATAATTGATCAACTAAATTTAAGAAACAATAGATAATTTTGTTGATATAAGTAATTTCTATAAATTTATAAATAATTTAGGTAGATCTATACCAAAGGCAGCTAGAATGAGGTTTCGTTTAATGCATGTGTAAATTTTTCCTTTAAGTTCTTCATTAAATATTTCCTTATTATTATTTCACAAATAAAACCCAATATTTTCTCCACTATATTAAAATACTAGCTAAATATGATGAATACATTAATGAAAAAAGCAATCATAAAATTAATGTAATATTTTATATATAAATTTTTTATACAGGAGCGTTTGCATAGCTGACGAGAGACGGGTAGAATGGGGCTAGTTAATAATTTTAAATTGAAAATAGTTGAAAGGTAGAACCATTATAGGTACATTCAATTAGGTTTATTTTTTGCCATTTTAGTTCTATATTAAATGTAAAATTCACCATTTAAACATATGAAATACCTTCCAAATATTTGGAATCATACTAGTACTAAGATTATTTTATTTTCCTGGGGTGCTCCATGCATATCACTTCAATTTATGTTCTTAGTTCACAAGAGTGCAAATAAAGACTTAAAAGGGCTTTGAATTGATAAGAAATAAATGACTTGATTTTAAATTAAATCTAATATTTTAAACATTATTTATTCAAGATATAATAGTATTTAATATTATTAAAAACAAATACTACATTTTCACTTAAATCTTACCAGACAAATAGTATTATATATGACTTGTTAAATAGGTTATCGTTAAATATTGAGACTTTGATGGCTACTAACGAGATTGTTTTATTTTAGCACATTATCTTACTATTCGTTTATGTTTTATTTATATGTATCAGCTACGCTAATGTGTTAGGGATGATCAATGTAGAATTTGAAGTAAATATACCCACATTTGCGTGGAAGGAAAATGGTAAACTATTTGAAAAACTACCCTCAATACAATCAACCGGAATTAGAAAAAAAATATCTCGGTCACTGTCACTGTATTGTGATAGTGACACCTTAGACCATTCCAAAAACGATGAGTGTCAACGAGGGTATTAATTAATATGGAAAATAAAATGGATACAAATTATAGGACAATACAAAATTTTAAATTAAAATAAATTGTTTATTTTTCAATACTGACATTCAGGAAATGGTTCCTTTAGTCTGTGTAGGCTGGATACTCGAATAACAATAAATACGCCACATAAATTACAAGTTTTAAATCTGTATTGACCCGCCTAGGTGGTGCGCTAGTCTTGTTGAGCTCGACTTCCGAGGATGGGGAGATCAATGTTCGAATCTCGGTCGGGTGAACTGGGGTTATTTCTCCTAAATGGTCTTTCACTCTCCCTCCAAGCAAATCTGGGTTCGTCGGTGAACTGGCGGTCTAGGGGTAAGGTGTCATACTTCTGTGCTGGCGGCCGGGGTTCAATCCTCGGTCCTGGCACAGATTTATCTGATTAACAAACACTTCCTTCACCTCTGACAAGACATCTTGTGAATGTGGGGAATGCCAGGCCTCCACCGTGGTTCGGATTCCACGTTAAACTTGTAGGTCCTCCATTTCATCTCACAACCACCCTACCATTACACATTAGCGTAAGTGCGTATAACCTGAACGGGTAGTAAGACGCGGTACTAATAATAATAATAATAAATCCGGGTTCACTTCCTCTAAATTCAACCTTCCCAATTCCTGACCCATTAGCATAATTAGTACTTTAAGCGTATAATCCGAACGATAATTGGCTCTTAAAAGTTATGATCACGTGGATAAATGTTTCAGTGACCTATAATCTGGTTTTTCATCAAATGGAATGTAAGATATATTTATACCAGTCGGGTGACATTAGGTGTTAAGTTTTCCTTCTAAATTTTGCCTTACTCATCCTTACTTCTATTAGTGTTAATAAATAAAAAATGTGTACGTGTAGTAATAATATTGTGCATCTGTGATACATCGTTTGTAGCCCAGTTTGTGGAGGGATCAGCCAATACTAATGTACCGTTGCCAAGGGGACGCCCGAATGTACTAATCGTACATTCTTTCCGTGGAGGATCTTTCCATGTCCCGATGAGATGTGGTGGTGATAGTGAGTATGAGGGTGTAGAGCCCTTTATACTTAACTAACTTGTTAACTTAACTAATTAATTAAATCTTGGTGACCGGTGAGTTTGTTCCCTTTTCAGGAAAAGTATTCAAGGTAACAGACAAGAATCGAACCAGTAACTCCTAGGTTCATAGCCAGGTGCATTGATCACCCCACCACGGGGTCTCTACAAGTAGTAGTGCGTGGTGTAAAATATAGGTATGTGGTCAGATCCAGCTCACACCGGTTGTATCGACGTATATATCATGCTATATGTGTTCACTCTGTTCATTCGGTGCCTCGACTAACGAGCGTCTCCAAGAGATGTTCCTGAAAACCCACATCCCCTTTTTAGCCATTCCTATTGTGCAACCGGATTCATTCCCTAGGGAAGAGAAATATTTCTCTTCCGATATTATATTCAGGTAAAAAAAAAGGAGAAGGAAAAAATATTCAAAGAAAATTGAGGACGTTGCTACCTTCACTTTTCAGTTGAGATCTATGCCCATACTACTTTATTCATTCGTGTGATCCTTACCAGGAGATATTCAGGAATTATAAAGAATGTCATGATATCTTTGAATGTGATATATGTGTGATTAAAAATTTTAACATTGGAGGTTATTACTATTTTTAATTAAATTAATCACAGATCCCGGTATGTAGTGGTATTTGTACCTTGCTACCAGCCAAGGAGTCCCGGATTCAAATCCAAACTGGTATCGTGAGTATTTGCCCTTCAGGGTAGTGATCAGAATTATCATCAGGGTTTGGTATTTAGGCTTATGTTAGGTTAAGAGTCAGTATGTCCTACACAACTTTATAATCACTATAATCACATAAACTCATCGCGGGTACGACGTGTATACAACCTTATATGGTGTACCCTGGGCAAAGCTCTGCGCCTCGAGAACAGCTGATAGTTTATATATTACAAGGAAACCAAATATGAATTTCATGACCCTCCCGATCATATATGCCATACGAATAATAAAAAGAATAATTAACTTAGTAATTTTCATGATACATTTTAAGAGAGGTTTTTGATCATGAGTATGATAATTTAATTTAGGTCATGGTATTGTTCTGTATTAAGGAATATAAACTGATTACAACAGTCTGTAATAAATCTAGCCATTAGTTACATATTAGAAAAAAGCAACATAAACATATGTTTAGGTAGAAAAGAAACTTAAAAAGTCATTTAATAGAAATATTTGTATCAAATTAAAATCACACAAATAAAATATTGTATGTCTACATCATATGGCTTTTAGTAAAAACCAGCTTTAGTTGAGTCTTTCCTGTTATTTCTGTGAAAATATAAATCTAAGTTCATTTTTATAAATAATTTTGTTTTATAATACCAAGAATTCAGTAGTAATACTTGTAGCGTCCAAACATTCACACCTATGTAATTACAGTTTCTCTATTGAAAATTTGTAAACTTTTATCTATGATAATCCTTGAAACAAATGGTTTTGGTTGAATAAAATTGATATGCCTAGTAAAATTAGAGACATTGTTGTCTAAGCCCAATTTTTTTTATAACCGTGGCCTTTTCTTTAATATTTTTGGGATTTAATTATGTTGGGAGCATACTTGAAGTGAATATTTCACCTTAAAACATATATATATATATATATATATAATGTTTTTATATGATTACAGAACGAGATTCAAAGGGAATCATTTCACGCTTTAAAACAAATCTCTTATAGTCTGGTCTTTTAGGAAATAGGAGGTTGAGATAACCCAAAAAATAAGATATAAGTTCATTCCAAAAATGGCTGAGACAATATTTTTTTTAGTTCTGACATTGTTATATTTTCCACATTTAAATAACAAAAGGATTATAAAGTATTCTGGTAATATAAAATCGGACTTATGCGTGCACGAGTGCGCACACAACACTAACAAAAATATAGCAGGTTTGATATCAGAAGATTACTTTATACATTTAAAAAATAAACATTTATTTACCAATAAATTAATTAATATCAAACAATCTTTTTTAATAGGGATACTTACATAATCACAAACACATCCAAGTTGACAATATCTGTCAAAATGACAGTTGAAACCACAAGGCCTGATCTTTATCGATTTAAAAAACCAAACTTGGTTAACGCTTGACCTTGAATACAATATGTGTAATATATAGACTCAAAGTTCGTATAAAGGTTGATTTTGTATTTGAACTTGACCATCCTGATAAAGGAAATAAAAAAGGCCAGATGACCTTAGTCTTTGTGCCCTTTGGTGCATATATATAAGTAGAACAATCCTTTTCAAATTCTTAATTTAAAAGTATAATACATTATAGAAGTATTGGTACTTTTAATAGTTCGATTTATTATACACTACCTTATTGACTAATACATATATTAACCATAGTAAAAGTTAAATCAATAGTTAGTTGACCCCTTAGTAATTTTTCATTGGTAAAACAAAATATTTTGGAAATCATATGAAAAACTTTTAAGATTTACGTTTTAAACTTTTTTTTTTAATTTATCAAAATAAATAACAATTTTTCAAAAATCTGTTTTTAGTGCACTATTGTAAAATTATTTATTTTCACAGAAAACAAAGATAATATATTCTTATATACAACGCAAAATACTATTAGTTTTTTAAAAGAGTCAATAAATACATTTTAGAAACTTTTTAAATTTCTAGGAAAAAATCTATTTTGTAAGCTAACATCATATATATTATTTTCTGAAAAACATGTTTAGTATTTTTTTAAATATGTTAAACACTCTTTATATATTAATTTGAAACAAAACTGCTCGAGACATTTTAGGAAATATATCTTAACTTTTCATGATCATACATAGTTAAACTCTACTAATTTTTGGGCTTGAATAAAAATAGAAGATAGGACTTTTGATATGATCGCAAAAGATCTTATATGAAGTTTAAAAAAAAAGCAATGAAACTATGTTGGCATCTGTTTGTAACCATAGGTACAACCATTGGAGCACACAGTGATGTAATACCATTTTTTAGTCAGGGAAACATATAACAGCAAGACATTTCATAATCTATAGATTAAAATTTCTTACGACTACCATATTGTCTCCTTATGTTATACTAGACCCTTCCCCCTCCCCCCCCCACACATTATTATTCTCAACACACATATTGAAGAATCATCATAGACTCTACCATAAAATATAAGTGACTACCGACATTTTTATGAGGAATAAATTAAGTTTTCAAAATAAAATAATATATCCTATATTGGTGAAAGAATTTTTAAAATTGGTACAGTAGTTTTTGAGTTTATCCATTACAAACAAAAAAAACAAAAAATCAAATATTTCCTCTTTATAATATTAGTGTAGATTAATAGTATAAAAATACAGAAATAATACAAGAAAAGGAAAAAGGTTACAAGCTGAAAAAAGAGTAGTTATATATATATCACAATGATGACTTAAAAATTTGTCATTGTGTTTTACATAATTTTCAGGGATAGTAATATATAGTTATATTTAATAATCAAGGGATTCGTTAATAATTTAATATAACATTTGATCAAAACTAAATTACTCACCAGAATAAAATAAAATTCACATAGTAGATTTGTGTGTATAGTCAAGATAGTATAATTACACTTAGCTCTCTTAGATGTATACACAGTTATATTACATTCATATTTACCAACTCCAATGTTATTGTGTACATAGGAGATTAGTTCATTCAGTGAAAGGAAAACGCTTAAACACCGTATCACCATGAAGCTGTGGGAAACTTCTTATATCTTACTGCGCACTCATAAAATTGGAGTTATAACTCTCAACCCCATTTCTTATGTGAGATCTGGACACACAGTGTTTACTTAAGTTATTTCCTTGAGTTATTATAGGTGTACTTTCTGAACCGACTGATTATAACAGGACACAAGAATTTCTATAAGCGAAAGTGAAATGTCCTACCTATTTGGCTGGGAAAAGTATTTTCACATACCTTCCTGGGATCTTTTACATTACCCGCCTCGGTGGCGTAGTTGGCCAACGCACTTGTCGTGTTGAGCTCGACTTCTGAGGACGGGGAGATCGAGGTTAGAATCTCGGTCGGGTGAACTGGGGTTGGTTTTTCCTAAATGGTTTTCTACTTTCCCTCCACGCTAATACGGGTTCATTTTCTCTAATTTAACCTTCCCAATTCCTAATCCATTAGAGTAATTAGTACTTAAAGCGTATACCTTAACGGGTAGTAAGACGCGGTGCTAAATATTATTATTATTATCTTTTACATGAGACCGATGGCTTTACTTTCCCTCCAAAGTAACGTTGTGCTACAAATTTATTTTGCTCAATAAATATTTGTCACTCTTGATTGGAACTACTATAATATATTAGAGATGAAGAAGGTCGGGAATTAGAAGAAATGTACAGCGATTTTGACAGATACAGTAGTAGCAAACATGTTTAAAAATCCTTGATATAACCAGTTAGGATTCTAACCTAACTTGCACGTCTTTAGAAAACCATCTCAAACCATCTTGACGCTAAGTCCACGTGCTCAGCGAAAGGAGTTAGGTGGAGATGTTTAACATGTTACGTCATATAATATGTTTTTAATAAGATGTCGGAGATAGTCACCCATTTTCTTTGTATTGAAGAACGTGTTGAAAGCACGCACAGCACGTCAAAATACGTGCGGCATAGAATCCACTTTGGTGTTTGAACCTGTATAGGTAGCTATCTATCCACTTATCTTTTATTAAAACAACGATTAAGTGTTTGGTATTCTCTTCTTGTGTGAAGGGAAATAGTCGGCCAAGAAACTCGTTTGGTAACGTTTTAAAATGCTCCCACATGAATCGTTTTATCTCTTTTGTTATGAAATACAACGAATAAAAACTAAAGGAATGTTGGATGGTAACATATAGGGTCAACCAATCTATAAATTATAAGAAAAAATAACAGAAACTTTGAAGTTAGGTTATCTAAATAGTTTTAGTATACTTAGGGTTTTTTAGAATGCAGTTTATGAACCAAGCGATTAAATCAGCAATTTAAAAAACATGTTGATTGCACGATCAAATGCGTCGCTCTCGAAATATACTGGATTGCCATTGATGAGGAGGCCGTTGTTCGAATCTTAGCAGATATCAATGTCCCTTGGGAGTAGAGGGGCGAGTTCCTTCACATGGGCTTTATCATTTCTCAACAGTTTTGTTACATAATTTACTCAATCTATACTCCAAATCACACACCCATTCTGTTAAAAGACTTTTTTTAGCGTATTAAAACATGGTTTATTATTGGCATTTATGTAACCGTCTTCTGAGGTTGGGACATTATGAATTTGAAGTATCTCCAACCCAATGAGATTTTATTTGTTCTTAAATGAACAAACATTTATGTGGGGAATATTTATTGGATTATTGTAATTATTTTTGTAAACATAATAAAAACTAGTTTTTGGCCCATGAATATTAAATTTATGTTCATTATTATTATTAGGCGTATTAACCGAACGTGTATAAAGACGCGGTGCTAAAAAACAATTTTGTTAAGTGAGTCTCGTTTAAGAAAAGGCTTTGGACTTAACTTCACTCAGATCAAGACAAAATATGTATTATTATTATTATTATTATTATATGAGCATGTGAATAATTTTCTACTTATTTGAATATTCCCTCATCAATTTTTGAAAAAAACATTATAGTTAATTTTTCGATAATTGTAATATTGTATTTGTATTCAAGGCTGGTTAAGTGGAAAAGAAGGCTAAAGCATTAACTATGCCAGATAAATAAGGGTCGTTATTATTATTATTATTATAACGATGACGATTAGGTAGCGCCATTAGTATGTTTGAAACTAGCTTAAGCTGATTAACTAAACCATGGCAACCATTGAAACGATTCCCCTTTGAAAAAAAATTTTCTACTACATCGCTGGTGGTTGAACTCAGGACCTCTAGATTAAGTAACATGGAATGCAAGCCACTAGATAAAGAGGCTTTTCTATTAAGTTACTAACAACCTTGATGTCGAACACAATACTTTTTACTCTATAAAATATATGACAACCAATTTTCTCTCCAACTGTTAGTCACTATGAAAGGAGAACCAACCAACCTAATCCAACCCAATGGAAACATTTTCAGCCACACCATGAGCCTAACTCTATATGCTTAGCTCAGCAGTTATAGGTGCTACTCATTAAGTTAAAATAGTGGGCATGGGAATAAACAAATATTATTTTGAATTATTATTAATTAAATTGCTATGCATTTAGGTTAAAGCTTAAATTAAATTACATTCCAACTAAAATAGGGCTGAGGTATTGAAATCTATAGCAAACACTTTATAAACGTTTTTAATTTAGTTTAGAATTCAATTTTAAAATATAGAAAAACTAATGTTTGGATTAGAACTTAAGTTTAATAAATTTGCGTGATCATATATTTTTTCAGCTTTATCAAGAGCCCATCTAGCTCCCCGGATCTTTACATAGGTGATGTAGATTATTATACATTCTACTTTATAAAACAGTAGGAATGAGACCCCAAGATATCCTTAAGCATCTAGGTAAAAGATATTATTTTTCTTGTACATTTAATAAACCTGAGCTGTGGTCAAGCGGTTCATGGTGTCAGGCTTACACAGGTAAATATTATTATCTTGATATTATTATTGGTATTCTGTATAACGACAGATCAATTACTTTTCTGAGTGAGCTGGGGCCGTCATTGCTTCCAATGCTCTGCCTCCTCCTTTAGCTAACAGAATTGTCTTATTTCCTTCAATTCATCGAATATTTGAATCATTCTTTTTCTTAGGCTCCTCTTTCCCTCAAAATGTCCTTCTATGACGCCTTGAGTAATAAAGTTCCTTCTTAGGATGTATCCGATCAAGCATGCTTTGTACCGAAGAATTACATTAAAAATATTTCTCTTCTCACCAACTCTTATTAAGACTTCATTTATAACCCTGTCTATCCACCTGATCTTCTTATATCTTCTCCAGGCACAACATTTAAAAAATCTCTAAGTATTATTGTCCCATCTTCCTAAGAGTTCAAATTTCTGCTCTATTTATCGTGATGCTCTTTGAGAAGCTTTTATAAATTAACTATTAAATACGCATTCTTAGGTTTTTCTGTAAAAATAATGTAAATATTTCAGTCTCCTTGGTTTTGAAATAGCTCATACCAGCAGCTAAGCGCCCTATGGCGTTAGGGTCTCAATATGGGTAACAGTTATTAAAAAGCCTTACTCTAAAGTTACAGAATTTACATAAAAATATACATTCAATTTTATTTACAGGGTTATCTGCTTTAATACCTTAGAGCGTAAGTTTCTTTTGATGGGATAACTCATATATCTGTCTGAATATTTATTTATAAAAATGTAAAATCAAATCAAAGAAAGATGGTGAATATTTACAGTATTTACTTATCAAAGAAACAATATTTACCAACTATGGGAATATGAATCAACCAACCAAACCAAACTTGTATTTAGCTTTGAATTTATAGAGAGAGATATTTTTTTAATTATTTATTTTCTTTTATCCAAATAATTCTTAGATCAGGTAAGACTGAAAGACATTTGATCACGTCGTTTAATAGAGAAGTGTTGAATATCATTAATATTATTGGGTTCTAGCAGGAAAAATATAAAGTGTGTATCCACCCTTAGAGTATAAGGAACACAAAAGTCAAAATAGGGTCCAAATCTGTTTTTGTGGTTCTCAAGTTCATCATGAACATACAAACAAACTCTCAAATGAAACGCTTTATATTAATGATAGATGGAATATTTATCTTCAATTATTTCATAAATAATCCATACTTATTAAAACAGTAGATTTTAATTAATTTCTATTTATATTTCAAAACAAACAGCTATAAACCAAATATTTAAAAAATCAAATGTAACAGTATGCATTTTTTAGTGTGACTTGTAAGGAAAAAAACAACAAATAATTTAATTTCTTTAATCCACCATCTTCATAGAATGCATTATTAATATAAAAAAAAATCATGAAGCTCATTTTTCTTGTCAAGGCAAAGCTCAACTGAGCATGTAGTTCAGATAAGATACTCGCTTATGTCATTTTTAACAAGACATTTATCACTGAGTCTCTTCGGTGAAAAGAAAAGCAAAGATAGAAAAAAAAAGTAACTGTTTCTTGCGTATCAGAAGAAAGAAAAAACACATCACAAAAAGTATTTATCTTTAGACAAGAAATATAAAATTACACCATACACTTTTTAAGTGAATTGGTTGTTCTCTTACTCGAATTAGGAAAGATTTAAAAACAATTATCTTCCAATATATTAATATCCTGTGTTATGGTTAGTTGACTTTGAAATAATACACAAGATTACACTCTAACAAAAAATTAGATTGATGTATAGCTTACGGTATTATTTAGTTAATATCTATGAAATGGGAATCGGTATAACTGTTTATATGTTTTTGTGAGTGTTAATGTGTTGGGGTCATTTTTAAATAAAAATAACGTATGATTTGAAGGTCTCAGGTTTTATTCATGGCATGGAAAAAATATTTATCTTTGAAGAAACAAATGGTTCCCCTTTTCAAGGTGATGAATTGACTGCCAGAAGATTGGATCATGTGTTTTTACTAAATTTAAGTAAGCTCACAGTTTTGTATTGATATAATCTGTCGGTTAATAGAGTTGACGTTAATTAACTCAAATATAAATTTAATAATAATAATGATAATAATGTGAAATGGTTTAATTGGTGTCAATCCCACAGTTTTTGATTGAAGACCAAGTAACTCTTACAATTTGATGCCTGGTTAGAGCTTTATAAAAGGCATCTCTTTTTAGTTTAGGTTAACTATTCATAATTAGAAACTATGTGTATTACTATGACTAGAGCAATTTTACAATCTGACACATACAAATAATAACTAATATCTTCAAAGTCATCACTAAATACTAATAGTGTTCCAAATATCTGAAGATTATATGTTTACACTAAAAAAGGTAATAATGAAAAGATTATTCCTCTAGTAACAAGATTGTAGATGAAGAATCATTTATTTAGTGTCTCATCCTTGATAAAAATATTCTCAAACTCTTTTTATTTCATATTTAATCATGTAATTGTAAATACATTGCGATCCAAAATGTCTTTATTTAAAAATAAAAATATTACTTTTAAAAACATTTCTTAGCAACAAAATATAAGGGATGTATTGGAGAGAGATAATCATTCAGAGGAATTACATCTGGATTATTTTGAAGAGAATATGGAAAAGCACCATCAATGCTTTCGATACGAACTATAATATTTACCTGGTATAATTCGAACGGGTTGTAAGAAGCGGTGCTAATAATAATAAAAATATTACCTCGCTGCTACTGGCAGCCTGTTGCAAGGCGAGTATAACCTGTTAGACAATGGGATTATCCGTGTAGAAGATTTGAAGTGATCTATAAAATATTGTAAAAGGTAGGCAGGCTTTTAAATTTAATCTGCAGACTGCAAATAAAACAAATCGTTAGTACGTTTTACATATTATAATATACGATTATAATGTATTATTATATTTACTGTCAACTTAAACAGCTTCTAAATTTAATTTTAAATTATATATTTAATATATATGTTAAATGGAAATAAATAAAAAATTAAATAATATTTACTAAATATGGTTAAAGTTTAATAAATAAGGTTAAATGATATTGTATGTGGTAGTCTGATATTTAAATTTCCTGTTGCCTATTTTGGAAAAAAAAATGTATTAGTTGTAACATTAAAAAATCTAACTCAAAAGGCTGAGAAGTTAAATTATTTAAAGAGCTCAATATAAAACTGTTGGATATTGCTTATTACTCTCTTTAACCAATAGACTTGTCAATTTTGATTTCCTTAGGAAATGTTTTTATTTAATATTTAAAAAAATAATACTAAGCTAAATTGGTTAAGAGGCTCTCAAGAACAACGTTTTAGATCATCTTCCATTGTTTTGGGGTTTTTTTTAAAACTTTTGCGCTTAATTTAATTTCCATAAGAGTCGTGGGATGTTTTTCATTGGCTCAACTTTTATTAAAGGCCCAGCCTACTTGGATTAAGGACCCAGGTTACTTGAGGGGGCGTATCCTAAACAACAGTATATCTTATGGTATTGGACGTTCTATGATTTCAACAACAAAATGGCATTTTATATTATCACAAAATGTTTTTTTGATTTTTTTTTGAAGGGCCATAGCTATATTTTACTCTTACATCTCAATAGAGAATATTTTATCTTGAAAAAGTCGTTTTTTGTGAAATCTAATCTAAAAAAACAAAGAATTTTATCGTTCTGTTGGTCCCCATATCTGTGTGCCTGTCTCTGCCCACGGATACAAACTGGTTTGAAAGATCTAGTTCAAAATTCTTTTTATTTAGCTACAAGTCTATATCAGTTTAATTTTTACCACCCCAGGCCTCACATTAAGGGTGGTTTTCTAATTGGGGTTTTTTATTCCCAATTTTTCAAAAATAGCTATAGCAATTTATATTTAGATTAATATTTGTTGATTATTTAAATGAGAGATAATACTGTATGTTGATTTTTTAAATAATTAATTTGAATCGAAGTTTACTGATGAAGGATCTTAAGTTTTTTTTGGAAATGGCTTTTAATATTTAGTTAAAAATAGATATCTCAGGAGATATTTTATTGATATATAGGAATATATCCTTTCTTAAAAACATATAACAGAATTTGAGAGTGATCTTTAAATAAATTATTTTTTAGTTTGAATTTTAAATGGGTAAGAATTTATTTAAAATGTGTATAGGGAGTGTGTTTATTGTAATAAACAAAACGTTATGTCTGTTTTTCTGAGGAAAACTTACCTAAAGAAAATTTATTGAAAAACTCTTCTATATATTTTTTTTCCCAAGCTATAAGAAACTTTTTGAGAAAGCCTGTACTGTCATAATTCTCATTCATTAGAACTGCGTGGTTTCAAATGAAATTATATTTGAAATGAACTGAAGTCACACTTTTATGAATTTTCAAATAATTATTATCCTTAAAGTGTTATTTTTTTTATAATATTGTCTATGGTAGGAACACACATGAAAAAGAATTTGGTTGTCCATAGATTTACATTTAAAATAAATTTAAAATAACCGCTATTTATATACGTTTATCCACACCTATTTTGGTCTTAAATGACCTTTAACATTTTGGTTTTCATTCATCCTCCTCACAGATAATTGTAGACTTGAGTGCTGGTCTAATCAATTTTCAAAGTAAACAGACAAATTCGAAGCGACTTTGAGTATCCTTTCAACTGTCAAAAAAGTCAAAGTTATAGTGAAATGCATACACACTTTGGCCCCATTTTGGATGAATAAGATTTTAAAATAATAAACAAGTTCTTAAATATATTGTAGTTATTGAACTTCTGAACTGCATTTCAATTCCAAACTGTGGGAATCCTCAAGTGCGTGAGCCAGATGCACCAATATCAACCTTAATTGATAATTAGCATCTATGATTGTTTCAATTATTGTCAAAACAAGCTAATGTTATTAATTAATTTGTATCACAAATTGTTATGTGATGGTTATTCACAGGATTAATCTTGACAGTTCAATCAAATTTAATTAAGTGATTGATGACAAAGTGGAAACAGGAATCTAACCCCAGTCCCTTGGATTTAGGCAACTATTCTCAAGCCCTGGGCGAGCTTGATTTGACTGGTTCATTACCACACTTAAGGCCAATTTCTTTAGTCAAACCTACTACGTCTCAAGTGCGGTGCTACACAAAATACAGGAGGACACTTATCTAAACCATAAACCACATATGAAACTGCATTCGGGTTTTATATAGGTGTTTTTAGTATTCAGTGTAGCACCATGCTTGAGCTATGCCCAGTTTGACTATAAACTAGCCCTTTTACTATCACTATACCAACAATTAGTGAAGGATGGCTAAATCGTATAGAATTGGCGGGAAAAGTCAAAAATGTCAATATCGTGTCAAGGTTAGTTAATTTTATATACAAATATAATAATTGTTTGAAATAAACTGATCTAAAAACTAAATTATGGCCCCGAGATTGTTACACTGACGCCCAAGAACTCTGCTCCAATAAACAAGATGTTTATCAAATGTGGTCCATAGAAGGTTATCCCACAGTTACTTGTAGATTACTTGGATAATATATTTCTCAAGAGACCTTAGAAGTTGACATTGTTTCATTCAGTTTGTGTCTATCAATAGTTTTTATTTTATTTCAGGTATATATATAAATATAATGTTATAAAATAAGGCTACTTTTAAAAATATGGTATCAGTTTTTATGTCAGTTTTTAATTTAAATTGTTCTCGTGATCAAAACTTTCCTTCAGGTATTGGTAAAAATTATTCCAATTTGAACAAAACGTAATTTATTTTTGTCCAAACGACCATTTCTATTACTCGCTTTGGTGGACGCATAGTCGAACACGCCACTCTTGCAGTATACTAGATTGGTGATTAAGGAAAGATGATGTTTTAATCTCAGTCAGGTAAAATGAGGGTGTTTTTTTCCTGTTGTTATTATTATTATTATTATTATTAGCACTGCGTCTTACTACCCGTTCGGGTTTTACGCAATTATGCTAATGTGTAATGGTAGGGTGATTGTAAGATGAAATGGAGGACCTACAATTTAACGTGGAATCCGAACCATGGTGGAGGTTTGGAATTGCCCACATTCACAAGTTGTGATTAATACACGACTTGTCAGAGGTGAAGGAAGGGTTTGGTAAGCAGATAAATCTGTGTCGGGACCGAGGATTGAACCTCGAACCTCAGCACAGAAGTCTGACACCTTACCCTTAGACAACCAGGTCACCACACAATTGTGGGTAATCTTCTTCTAAATATATCCTTTCTAATCCCTAAAGCGATTAGCATAATTAGTACATAATCATATACCCTGAACAGTTAGTAGGACACGGTACTAAGAAAAAAAAAAACCATTCTCTTGTTGAAACGTCATCAAATTCTTAATAATTTAATATACTTTTTTATACAGAAATGTTTTATATACTTTTTTTCCTTCTTAATCCAATTACTTTAAAACTCTATAGATACTTTAAATGACATATACCCTTATATACAACGGTGTTTTTCCCTAAACAAAATAAAGGTCGCAAGCTAAGTTATCTATGAAGTTATATAACCAACATATTCTGAACAAAAGTAAAAATCCAATACAAGATAGGTTTGTTAAAATATTGGGAAAAAGATTAAATGTAATCATTACAGTTTATTCTTTCCTTGAATGGCGAAATCCACGGAAACAAATTGTTCAATGGCGCATCCTCCCCTTCCCAAAAGTATAGGCTCTGATATCGATCTAGTATCGAGGAAATAAGAGCAGCGTGAATAGCAACAAACAAAAATGATTGATTATTGGCTCAGGTGTATTAATTGACTAATTATATCACCAACGGACAAATAATAATACATTCTAAAGTAGGGCAACTAGTATTAATATTCCTCTCAGTAATATATTATACTTAAGTCAAATTAGTAAATCATTTTCTAAAATATTTTAAGTTATCTTTGGATATTAAAATTACAATTATGAATTGTAATAGTAAAAATAGCTAAAACATTAACCACGTTATTTTATTTGTATCAAAGTCAATGGGTGCGTGGTCAAAATGTCAGCAGTGTTAATTAAGTCTAATTTTCTGGTCATGAGGGGTTGGGGGTAGTTGCATGGTTGCCCATAAATTAACGATAAGGGGAGTTGTAGAGGCCTTTATTTTTTTGTAATATTTATTTTATTATTTCTACGAAAAATTTATTTTTGTAGTATTTGGGATTGATATTTTAAGAATTTTTTGTTGTGGCAAAAAATTGGCTTTTGAAACTCATATAAATAATTCAAAATGTATGTTCAGATGCTCTTTAAGTCCCTCCCATGAAGCTAAGTTCATGAAATTTTCTTTCGAGTAGGGGGGTTAGGCTTGCCCCACCCAAGGCAGAGGGAACTCCATTTCACCCCTCATTTTGGAAAATTCACTGGCAACACTGAATTTATTATGTTTTAAACAAAATTGCTAGCTAAGCTCATTGTAAAAAGTTACTAACGAAAATTTATTTAAATACACAACTGTGCCACTCATTTAAATATCTATTTTAGGAACTGCTTCTTACTTTCCGTCCTGGTATATGCGCTTGGTAAAACTATTGGTGTGGGTAAGTCTGAGGGAGATAACATCTAGCGTAAGTGTACAAACATTCTATACATCAGGGGTCAGCAACCCCTTTTGGCCTCGATCGATTTAAGACTTAACAAAGGTACCGCAATCATCCTTAATTTCTCCACTCTACTTTTAGCTATTTCTTTCTGTACATATTGGTTTTATTTCCTAGAATCAATCTTCATCAAATACTTATGCCTCTACATTTATATAAGTAAATATAAAATAGATAAAATATTTATATCCATACTAAACTATATAATTCTCTCTTAACTTTAACAATTATGAACGATCAAACTTTCTTAAGACAAACTCAAATATTATTTTCAAGATAATAATAAGACTCCAAAAATATTGACCTTAATGACATAGTAGCCTGTAGGTCTCTTATGTGATCGACTAAAAAATTACATGAGATCGACCAATTGCCTACCCCTGCTATATGTTGTAGATTTGAATACTATTTATGAAAAAAAAAAAAACTTCACTATATCTTGTTGGAATTCGAACTCTGACATGCTCCTTACAGGGAAACTAGGCTAGTGAGTTTTATAAAATACCTATAGTAAAATAAAAATTAACTTAATATTAAATAGTATTTGAGAAATATATTGTACAAAATAATCGTATTTATCTTTAATCATGCATTTTAAATAATACGTAAGGCTTATCCAATGGATATAAAGATGGTTTTACGAAACAGCATATAGGTATTTATTTTTCAAATATAGGGGCAATCTAAATTCTGTGATAGAAAAAGTTACTCTAAACCTTTTGGGTAATACCCCATGAACCCTTCCAAGTAGTTTCAATATTCTTGGGGGTAGGGATTTGAAGGGAGGGCGTAGAAGGTTTGTGTAAATCAGCCAGTGTTTGAGTTGCACGATTGTCTGAGAATTTCCACTCCCCTTACTTCTGAGATGTTTGCATTACGTCTTGAAGCGCATTGCCTGAAGGAGAGACCCTTCGATAGTTTCAAGAAACTTCAGGAAGGGTTGGGGTAGAAATATTCACTCCCCCTCAGCTCTATTGGAGAGGGATGTAGAAAATAGTTGTTTACTCCTCAAAGATATGTCTTAGTTCAATAAAAACAATATTCTGAGAATGTGATGGTGGGTGAATATTATTTAAGCGTTTTCACATTACTTTGTTAAACTATTTAGGATATATGTTCAATTAAGGGATGTTTCAAGAGGATTGAGTGCGTTATAGGGCAGTGGTATTCAATTTTATTTATTCACGTATCATTATAAATAAATTATCTTCAAATGTATACCCCTAAAATGGTTTATCCTAATCGCAGGTCATAAATATTATATAATCCACATATGGAATTAAAAAGAGAAGAGATAAAAATGGTGGTCCCAGACAGGTTGTTCTTGCATACGAATCTCTTGTAGCTAGATATAAGTAGGGCTCTGATTCCCTGACTATTTTGTGTTTTTTCTTAAAATAATATACATAATTCTTATTTATTTTAAATAACCCTTAATATATTTTAATTTTCCCTCATGGGAGAGCTTACCCGAAGTAGATTAACACTGTTTTAGGAGATAAAACCGTCCAGGAGAAAGTATAACTAGAGATGAACTTGTGTACTTGCTCTAATAAAATAGTTGATTAAGAGAATCATACAATTTATAACACCTACAACCTCAATAAGTATATTAAAGAAAAAACTTCCTAAGGCTTCTAGAGGGTTTTTATGATGAAAATCTCTTTCCATATCTAGTTGGTGGAATTTCCAACACCCCACCTTTTTTTCCCAATATATTATATTGGTACACTTCTGATTACAATGTCTTCATTAAACCAGAGAGTGCTTTATGGGCTTAAGTAAAAGTCATTCCGACTGTAAATGTTTACTTATAATTAATTTAGTTTTAAAAAGAGATCTGGTATAATAAACCAAATTAAAGTGGTATTTTAAAAATGATTAGAAAATCCTCAATCTCCTATTGATAAAAAGATAATATTTTTAGTTCCAACGGCTTCACGCCTTGTCACCCACGAAAGCTATTCATATTTTAATTCGATTCGGATAAAGATAGGGGCAGGAAAATTTATAGGTGTTATACCTCCATTTTGTTTGAGGGGGAAAGATTTGGAAACCATTTAAATAGATAAACCTTCAGCTAAATCAATTTGGATTTGAGCCTTGACCTAGTTAACGAAACACCACACACGAAGATATTTCCGTCTTTTTAACCAATTTTCCACTGGTGGGGGTACAATTTATATTCATTCACATGAAAAAGAGAGTATATGGTTATTTAAGGGGCTAGTGTCTGATAACGTATATTTTCGTACAAATTACTCTACCATATAAATCATTTCATTTTATTTGAATTATTTAAAAACAAATTTAATGTCTTATTAGTGTTTGCCGTGGAAGGTATAAAATTATATTATGTACGTTTTCGTATTAGTATTAATCATAAAAGGATGTACAGTAAAAAAATGGGTGTCAATCAAATTTAAAAAAACTTCCTAAATACATTAATGCATTATATAAGTGCACAATAGATAAAAAGTTGTATTGTAAGCAAACACAAAATATATAATAAAAGAGCAAAACTTTACATGTGAAGTTATGTAATATCTCAAAAACTAACATATTGCGTGCTTGTACTAAATGTATTTGCTCATCTTGTATTAATGTACGTCCATATTTCACATATATACAGTAGCCCCATGGTCTCTGTGGTGATCACTGACAGCTCACATCTGACTTTTGACAGTCAACATTTAAGTATATACCTAAATTTGGACTGTCAGAAGTGACAGCTGCAAAACACATGTGTTTGAAGCTCATGTGGTTCGGCGTAGGGATAAATAATTGGGTCTGGTAACTTTTCAAAGCCATCAGCTATTAGCTGTCAGTCAGCACCAAAGATGCCATGGGGCTACTGTATTCTATGTTAGTGGAGTTTGAACAAGGATGATAGAAGTTATAGGAAATTGTTTAGCTGTGTTTAGGAAAATGAATATTGGTAAATCAGTTTTAGAAAAATCTTAAACCTCCAGGTTAAGGTTCAAGCTCTAACATCTGATCTAAAAAATAGCTTGAGAGAAAATTAAAGAAAAAATATCAGTAGACTATTCTTAAATAAAATCTTCGTCTTAGAAAAACATATCTTTTAAAACACAATAAACAGACTTTGTATATACAATTTTAATCAGCATTTTTATAATATTATTAACAAATATCAAATATTCAAAAATATATATTATCTGTCAACTACCCTAAAACTATTTTATAATAGTATGGACAAAAGTGTATTCATCTTTATCACGGAAAACTATTTCCAGATACTCATATATAACTCATTATTAAAGGTACATTTTGATTCATTTCAAATTTTCTGCAAACCACAGTAAAATTAATTTATTCTAGAAAAATAAATATGAATTATTATTGACAAAGTAAATTAGTACCCCTAATAAAAGTTTTAATTTTTAACAAAATCGTTATAATATTTTTTTTAAATCAAATTTTACAAAAATTTGTCATTTGTAAGCTATTATGAAATAAAATATGAAATATATATTTATATATATATATAACAATTTATAATGTATATATATATAATTTGTAATGTAAATATATATAAATATTTATATAACACTTTATAATGTAAATATATATAGATAATTATATAATTATTTATATATTTATATAATTATTTATATATTTATATAAACCATTTATAATGTAAAAAACTGAACAGAAAACCTTTATGAAACAGATCCCTAGGCAATGTTTTAATATATTTAAATAAAAAATAGTCTATTAAACCACCGTTATACGAATTTAAGCTCAAACACCATAATACAGATTTATTTGTCGTGTATAACACTGCCCAGATACATATTTTAAACAATAATACATATCAGGTTTATGTTATCATATTTAAGGTATTTAAAGAGAATCTATATAGACATGGGTTCTAAGAAAAACCGGATATACCAACAATTTTTTTAAAAAGTTTATAGCTATATGTAATACTATATCAATCTAACTCGAGATGGCATGGATAGTTTAAAAAGTTAATATTTTTATAGTGACATTCAAAACAATATGAAAAGTAAAGTGTATAGCATTGTTCTGTATAGTAGACAAATATTCTTTTACAGCATTGGAAGTTTACTCGTTTGATATGTATCCCTATTTTTTGGGAGTTTCACTATTTTAAGAACCACAACTATTATGCGCAAGGTTAGTAACACTGATTTTATAAAATTGGTAAATGAAGGAAGATCTAACTTGCATCCTTGTCGATATTTCTTAATTGTTTAACACAAACTCCAAAATGTTAAGCTATTGAACTTGTAATACATGTTAACAAATAAATTAGTTTTACTGCTAATCATTTTTAATCAAGTAAAATAATTAGATATGTAAACGCTGCAATATATTAATATAATATATATGAATTAAAAGTTTGATCAATTAATTTGTAACAAACCATTGCGTGACCACTATGAAATAAAACTGCAACCAAACCAGTCTTTTCCCAAAGTCTTCAAACAGAATATAAGGCCAAGACAGTCAATAGAGAATTCAATGATGAGTTAGGTTTTGTACTTTGAATGTAAGCTTTCTGTTACTCGTATTGGCTTAATATTGGGAAAGTAGTTCTATGCTAGTATAGCTCGTAAGCCGTGTGTTGATACCACTGATTTATTTTCAGGAAATAAATCTGTTCATTGTTACGTTGGTAGTGTTCAGGCGCCATCTAAGATAATTCATTTCAAAGAAGAGAATTTTAAACGGTCATGTGTAAAAGAGAAACACTATAGATATTTTGTCCCATAAAACACATAAATACCTTCTGGCCTCAAACATACCAACCATTAAGAACCGGTTACGTCCTCCTGGACTAGAAAGAAACTGGTCAACAATATTTACAGTGGATCTGAGTCCTACTAATCTGATGATCTTAGCTTAATATTTCCAGCTAGCTCAAAGTTTTACATCCAAATTTAGATAAAATATTAACATTTCAATTATTACTATTTTTTCTTACATATAAAGTATTAAAATTGATATAACTTTGTTGATATTACCTGCCAAGCGTCACGTGATTTGTGTGAGCGCATAGTATCTGTTTATTTATTTTTTTATTTTAAAGTGGTTATAAAAAGATTGAGTTTGGAATGAATGGGCCATAGTTATCATAAACTGACAAGTTTGATGAAGTTAGGCTAGGGAATGCTTTCGACTATAATTTTTGGCCTTCAGGCTTACTTTATATTAGATACAGCCGAATATTTATGTTAGTGCTATAAAAAAGAGGAAGGATAAATCTAGTAGAGAAACATAAGCATAATTGAGAAGGAGAAGTAGCACACCATTTAATAAAAACTACCATCAATACACCCAGCCAACAGAGTTTGAATCCCTGGCTTATCTATCGTGTTTCCTCAAGTGGTAGTTTTCATTTACTATATTTATATAAACACAACTTTTAAAATTTGCAGAATAAAAAAGGGTAGGACACAATTTCATCAATTAAAAGTTACTCAACCCTCAGAGATTATATCCATACATCGACTCAAAAGAAAGAAATCCAAAACTGAAACAAAAATATTTTCAAATTTAATGTGTTACTAAATAAATGAAAAAATACTTGCAGCCTTAGCAGTTCTAAATATTTAAGTTTCATTTCAATGAACAATTTGTTTTTAAACATGTTTTGTTTTGCTTGAGTTGTTATACTTCATCACATGAATCTTCATCATATGTACTATTTTAGTTATAATTGATTAATTTTATATTATAAGTTACAGCCAACGTGATCCGTGATTTTTTATCCCCTCTCCACGAAAGTATAATGCACTTTCTCTTAAACTACCCTTGTATTTTCAACCCCTTAGTTAAATTGTTATAAACATTAGACGTAACCGTAGCTGCGAAAACAATTATTGGTTTTAGTTATTTTGATATTCAACAACTTTTGAAATCAACATGGGAAGAAAATTATACTCTTGGTTTGTAAAGAAGTAATATTTTATCCATATTACTCAAAAGAGATATGTTGCTATAAAAACTTCAAAAACAATGGCACTTTCTCGCGTTTCCTACATCCTTATTTAAAGAGCTCATCTCATGACCAATTAAATGCTTAAAATCAGGTTAGAAACTTATAAAATATAGTTTTCTGCAGTTTCATTTAATATTAGATGTATATTTTTATACTTTAAAATGCTTACTAAAAATAATGACGTTAATCTGTTTTATTTGTCTGCTTTTAACAGTTTTTCTTAAAATTGAACACGGAAAATGGCATCACGATGTTATTTCCGTTTTAATATGTATTACATTTCCAAACTAGATATTATTCGTTTTGTTTTGGTCATAAGTTATACCACTGTCTTTTGTTCGTTCAGGTAATGGACCGGTCCATTTCATAATGACCTTCAAGAAGTGGTGAGGTTCGCCAACACTTAGTTTCAAAGATAACGCCTGAAAGTTAAACTAAACACACAGTTTCGACGAGAGTTAACGTGCGTCCCGGACTACCTTTAAGGTTGGTACTCCCGGTTCTAGGAACATTTTGCCGCCACGCCCACCAACCCCACGGAACGGAAACTGTTGACTCAATCGACAATAATATTATGGATAGACTGTAAATTGCAGTAGACACGGAACAGTAGAATTTAGATTTATGTCTTCAGATGAAATTAAATCAGGGATAGGCTGGTTCTTTTAAAGAAGCATCTAAAGGAAAAATAGCCTATCATATTTAGTGAGCATAAGTTTATTATTTTAATTCAGCTTTACATCAGCAGTGATCATTCAATATGAAGCCTCAAACTGTAAATTATTTGAGGTTCAAACCCCTAATAAATGACCTATAGTTGATTTTTCACATGTAAACTACAATAGTAAAATTTAATAGAATTAAAAGAAAATATGGGTATACATTATTTAAAATAGTCTTCCCTGATTGTTTTCTAACCTTTGTGATTTAATTAATCATTTAAAAAATACTTATATATTTTTTGCTCATTAATAATATATTATTCTATAATAGATATACTTAATAATAAAGTTATTGTATAACTAAGAGAAAAAATCGATTGTCTATATTTTTTATAGTATTTGATAGTAAAATATGTTTGAATATAAAATGGTCGCAAAAAATGGGTTTATGGATATTATCGTTATTTTACTTAAGCATTGTGATGGAATAAAAATCAGTCACATCACTAAGGTTTGTTGATATTAGCTTTTCAATATCATTGTTATTTCTACTAGGCTATTTTCTACTTTTCATCTCACTCCATTTGGCTTCATCTTTATCGTTCTTAAGTATTACTACCCGACTGGACTATCTGCATATTAAAACAGTTTTTAGGAATTATGAAGTTATGCACTGGGAGAAATGTATACGAAATTAATTTTAGAAAATACCATTGCACATCTAGTCAGGATTCCAGTCCAAACCTACTTATTAAAGAATACAAAGTGGATTCGAGTCTAAAGGCTAGTTCACACTGAAAGCAAAGCTAATCTAAGCTAATATTATCTGGTCTGTTAACTGTCAATACAAATAGCAGATAATTTATTTATGTTGGTCTACACAGAAAGCTAAGCTAAGTTAAGCTAAGAAAAGCTATACCTTGCTGCGACACGCTATCTTTTTTCTGATTGCTGGCAGGGCAATTTTTCCATCTCCTATCTTGATCCATCTTTTGCTGCGCATGCGCATAACGAAGCTCGGGCTACGTGCTGAACAGACATAGTACAGGATTGTTGAAAATAACCAGATAAGTGTTGCAGTTAAGTTCTCACTTTGTTTTAAATATATTTAAGCAATATTCTATCTAGGTTTTATATTTAATAAGTATTTCATATATTACAATGGAACCGTTGATTGAATAATTCAAACGATATACTAGTTTATTAATCTTTATACAGTGGATGTGTCCCGTAGCAGGTTTAGTTCTTGGGACTATATGCTGTTAATAGCAACGGTTCCCCTTCCTCGGTAATAACATCTGAGCCAAAACAAGACATTTTGAGAATGTCAAAATTTAACTTCATGGGAGCAAACCAGAAAAAATAACCACGATGAATTCAGGAGGGGGAAAAGGATCCATAGTTTATCTTAGCAATGAGTGTGAAAAAAACTGACAAAACCTTCGCACAGAATAGTATCGCATAGCACAGTAACGTTCTGTGTGAATCAGCCTTAACGGGGGAAAAAAAAAGATCCAACTCTGCAGCTATGTTCACATATCCATTTTACATTTGATAGCTCATTATTATGTTCTCCAACTTTTCTTTAGATAATTACGTTCTATATTGTTATTTAGTATATTCATAGTATAATATATGAGTTGATATTTATGATGAATTTTCACTGTTCACTTTGAGAGAAACATCAGTATTGAGAAACTATCAATATATCAGTCGAATATACTATATATTTTGAACTGAGTAATACATTAGCCATAAATTAAACTGCAGTTTTATTAATATTTAATTAAATATAATGTAATAAAAGGTCCATCCATTTCTCTGAACCATATATTTTAACAGGGCAATCAACTTCTCCATACGTGGACAGCTGTATTCACTTTACTTTCTAATTCCGCCCCAAATCCCAAAATATTTTGTTAAAAAAAAAAGCATTCTTCTTGTTTCCACATCCTACAGCATTTTATCTTGAAGTCTGACCACAAACGAGCGGAAGAAAAATAAAATAAAAAAATCTTCGCAAAGGAACAAGATTTTTTTTTTTGTCTCAAAGTATCTTCTATTCTTGTCACACTTGTTTGTGTACGTTATTCAGAGCGCGTTTGTTTCCCATGTGTCTGCACCTGGTTAGGCGTTACACATGCGTAGGAGCACACATGCTCCTCCTCCAAACACACCCTTACTCATTCCACCCTCTTTCCCTTCTACACCCCATAGAACTCATATCCTCCTTGTACTTCCACAGAACTGTGTCACCGTATCGTTCCAGCGTGGAATTTTCTTGTGTTTCTACTATTTCTTCTTGTTTTACATTGCCTTGTCGAGAGCTACGCTTTCCAACTCTCCCTTTTTTCACGAGAGGCCCTTACCTTTAGAGCCCTACTATACCACCCCCTTATCCCCCGTCATTTTACCCCCAATCACCCCCTCCCCTATCGGCAACTATTTTTACAACACACAAGTGTCCTAAAGGGAATTTCCCAAGACACCATCATTTCCTGGGCAGAATGGGAAGCCGGTCGATTTACGTTTATTGAGTTGGAAAACAGTATCGAATACCAGGGGTAAGGGGGGAGGGGATAGAGGAGTGGAAATGGGATAGGTGTGTGAGAATTATACGTGGAACAGAATAAGTCGTTCCTGTGCTCTTTATGATGTACAAATTTGATATGATTGGGTGGTTTCAAAAAGTGATGTTCAAAACTGATTCTTTTCTCAGAAATTGTGTTAGGTATAATGTAATCTGACATTAGTTTATAGTCTACTTTAAGAAGATACAATATTTTGAAATTGTATAGAATATCTATTCTAAACTGATTAAATAATTTTTTCTCACAAAATAGCACACGTATTAGACACAAACCAGGTATATATTTCGAGCATAATTTATATAGCTATTTTTTTTAAATATATATTTTCAAAATAATTATGCTGGGATTTAAAGCTATAGTCAAAATCAAGATTTCCCCTAAAGGTCTGACGACTCAACTTATAAATATCAATTTTTAATAAAATATTTTAAAGTTTTAATTTGTAGCCACAGGTATAGAGAGACAGACTAAACAAGTGGAAAGACCAATTATTTTGAGTCCGGCAGCACATAAATATCACGATCCAAAATAATTCTGTGGTGATATTTTCACCCTAGTAACAATAATTTTTCTTAATGAAAATAAAGGGTTATTTGAACATTATGTATTGAAAGGGTTCAGAACTGATACAGAGAAATTATTTTAATACTTTTAAAATGACGTAGGCCATATTTTAAGAGTAGTTCCTGATATAAGAAAAAATTATAAATACTATTAACCTTAAATGAATGTCTAAAAAAAATAGTATTAAAGACTTAAAATATCATTATCCATTTATTACTTTTCTCTTTGGAAATTGCCTCATTTTTATCAAAATTTATCTTCTATTCGAGGGGCAAAAAGTACTAAATTGATATTAATATATTTATTAAAAGATGAGGAATTATATATTTTCAAATTCTTATTATTATTTAGCAAAATATCATATAACCTTTATAAGAATATCAAAAAATTAACTTAGTAAAAAAAGAAACTTCATCCCTAACCTAGTGGAGAGGGAAAAAAACCAAACTTGTCATAGAAGGAAAAATACAAACAATTAGCAAATGTATGAATGATAAATAAATACATAAGTTTTATTGAAGAAAGCAAGGCTATGTATGTCTTGGTGCTAGAGCCATAAATATAGGAATATATTAATTGTAGATTAAAAAAAATAGACTTCTTAAAATAGCCTTCGAATATATAATAATAATTATACTATATAAAATAATTGAAAAATAATAACAGTCAGAAATATGAGTGAGTTTAAATCAAAACAGAAGAAATTATGTCATATATGTGTCGTGCAGCCCCCATCCTTCCAGATACAAGTTTCCAGGCCATATCACATCACACCTACATGTATAAAATACAGACACAACGTCATGG
Source organism: Timema douglasi (assembly GCA_901482245.1). Classification (NCBI taxonomy): domain Eukaryota; kingdom Metazoa; phylum Arthropoda; class Insecta; order Phasmatodea; family Timematidae; genus Timema; species Timema douglasi. Next base: position 47,211 of record CABEEJ010001153.1, on the reverse strand, counting down.
ACGATAGAGGAATTCGTCTCGTTCCAAATAAGGTCACGTTGATCCTGAGAGATCCATCAGGACCAATCCGAAAGAAGTAGCTCCTTCACAATGGAAGATAACTAGGAGAGGATTGTCTTCCGTCAAAATAGATTACGCAGTTGGCTTTGGTCGCAGTGGAACTTTCCATTTCCTTATTTCATATGCAAGGTTTTCTTCATTTTTTGAAGTTTAAACTAATATTAAGATTATCCGCATATGTGTGGAGGAAGATTGGAAGCCTATTTATGGAAAACCACTGTAGTACACCCGATGATGATTTGAGCCCAAGCCCGCCCCCCCCCCCTGTCTTCAGCCGTATAGTCTGTTGTGACACCCTTAAAGCTTGCTGCCGACCAAGAAGGTATATTCAGATGGTGATTTTGTTTAATTATTGATTAGCATAGATAATATGAAACTTCTGTACTATCAGGGGGGCCGAAAGCTTCACTCTCATGTTGGATTGGTCTGCTGATGGTGGGGTTATCGGGGTTTTAATCCCAGTTGGGGTTATTGAAGATGGTTTTTAATAAATAATTTACCACTCTCCTAAGAAAACGCGACTGTATTACCTTTCAAATACTTCCTTTCTTATCCCTATCACATTAAAGTAATTATTGATATGTATAGCTCAAACAGGTAGTAATATGTGTCAATAAAAAAACTTTAAATATATTTTTTATAACATAAAGAAGTATAAAGAATCTAAATCTCAAGTATAAATTAAAGCATTATCGATATTAAAAGTTATACAAGCGTTTATTGTAAACATATATCATAGGCATTTCTCAAATTAATCAACATTAAAAGACTATGAATTCAAAATCAAAGATTATATTGATTAAATTTAAATTATATTAATTAAATAAAAATTATTTAAATATAATATTCGATCGCATTTAAAGATTTAATACAAAATTAATAATTTAATTATAATCTACATCAGCTTCAAAATGTTATGCCACTGTAGTCGAGTACTCAGACAAATTAGCATAACCACATTTCAAATTTGTGAAGATTATTGCAATGTAGAGTGTTCCACCTCAACGTCCCACTGATTAGCTAAAACAATCATACATTTTGTGGTGCATTTGTAGCCACAGGATAAAATTAGCAACCCACCATGATTTGATAAAGAGGAGGAAGGGGATGGAAACGAAACAAATTATTTATATACTAGTAATGAGCATGGCAGGGAAAAATAATCAGTGCAATCGGTTTGAACATTTTTAGTAGATCCTTTAATCACACGTTGGTTAGCATCGCTATAAATACTAATATATATAAAAAAAATTCTATTAGCAATTTATTTTTCAATAGATGTTAAGTGTTTTAAAGTGAACGTCAATGACTAGATTAAATATTAAAACAGGATAATGCATGATTATACAACTAATATGAATATTTATTTATATATTAATAAATTATGTACGCACATTAAGTTACATTATATATAGAAGGTTATACAATTATTATAATACTTTGTAAATATAATTTTTTTTTAAATTATTACTACTAGATTTTCAAGCTACTCGCATATAAATAATAAAAAAAAAAATTAGTGATAATGAAGGTAAAATTGAAGGAAATCTACCAGCATTTTCATTAATCAGAGTAGAAAAAAAAACCTGGTATTCCGGTTGGGGTTAGGCCTATCAATCATTCATCGCGCATGCGCATAATCCAACTGACTTTGTCAGTTCGTATAAGCCACAATGTGTAATATAGGTAGTCATGTGCGTCTATTGATATTAAATTATTTGAAATAATTCCCTATGAGATGCACGCATGTAGTTCTAGTTGTGTATGGATTTGTTTCACTACACAACATAACATTTTGATTAGATCCAGCATGAGAATAATTTAAAAAAACACCTTGAAACACCAAATAATAAAATATGTCAATATTCAGCTATTTCAAAATCGTATGGCAAGACATTATGGGTAGACATAAATTTCTGTAATCGTGTGAATTGTTGCTCTACTCTAACACACATTGCTTTGTGCTTTTGTCTGTGAATCAAGGTAATATATCTTTTTAAAGATGGGTAGTTTAAAAAATGTTCCAATCATAATTTACCTCTGTCCTATAGTCTTAAATATATATTCTATCTCATAAGGAATATAATAAATTAAGTAATTGATTTTGAAACAGTCATTCATGTTATAATTTTGACCAAAACAGAATAATTGTACCTTGAATGTAATAATAATTATTATTATTTTAATATATTAAAAATTTAAACATAATTTTGTTTATCTATTATCAAAAGAAGAGTAGATATAACCATATTTAAATTATTTAATTAATGTTTTATTTTAGCGACGTTATTTTAATAATGAGAATAAATGTATTAAATGACAAGGAAAATATTCAGTCAAAGAGAGATGAGGATAGTGTGGAGAGGATGAGGCTATATAAGGATGAGCTACATACATACATACATACCCTAAAGTAATCACCAAACATTTTTGGGCAATTCAATCTTGAGGGATAAGATGGGTAATTGATAAAGTGTGAATATAAGAAACTACAACCGCGTTAAGATCGTTGATTGTCAATACCAATGGGAAAACCTAGACACAAATGAGATGATAACCCCAAAATGGTCCTGAAAGAGATAGATAGGTTGTAGTGAGGTAGACTGGATATAACTAGCCTAAGATAGGGATAGGTGGCTTAATTTTGTAAGTGTGGCTAGAACTTTCCAGTTCCTAATACTATAGCTTAAGTATAGTTCCTAATCTCATTGATAAAGTAGAGTTCCTAGTACAATAGAGTAAGTAGAGCTGATAGTACCATAGAAGAAGTAGAGCTGATAGTACCATAGAAGAAGTGGCTATAATTATAACCAAGTTTGACCTAATATTCACACGGTTAAGCAGCAGCAGAACTTTATTAAATTTCAACTTTTATCATCCGGATTTCTAATTTTGGATTGTTCCTTGTCGTACAATCCTGAGCTGGCCGCATCAATCACAAACCAAACCCATAGAATTTATATATATTCATATTTAAAAACTAATCAGTACACATACATAAAATATATAGCAGAAAATTGTTAAAAAAAAATAAAAGATTGTGAGCGTTGATAAGTTGGTCTCTCCACCCGAAAAGGTGTTATCCTAAATCATAATCTCATAGAAGCCTTTTCACACTCGAAGTGGGTAGCATAAAATCGTGGACTTAAACATTCGTCTCCAACAAGGCAGAAGCCAATATTGCTCTCCGCTTCTACTGTAATGGATGTGTGTAATAAAGTCGTAGGAGAAGCGTTAGGTGGCGCTTTTTATCAGCCCTGCCTTTCACACCCACTATATCTCCTCTTACTCCCCTAAACCCTTCACACACATACAAACATGCATACCCCTTTCCGGGGTTAGCTTATGAAATGTGTGAACTCCACCAGAGAAGATAAGAACAATTTGTTACCACTCTTTATCTAAATTTTCTAAAAAAATATTTATTTCCTTTTGAATTACACACGACGGTCCACTAACCCAAATTAATGTAGTTGAAAAATACTTAAAAGGTCAGTTGCAATTATGTGTGAATGTATTAACTCTTGTGATAAACATGTCGTAAATGCATGCTTACGTTACAATATAAATTCATTGAGGAATAAATTTAATGATTCAAATTGTAATTACATCCTGAAAAATATACATGGCATCAGGAATAATATTTAGATGTTATTTTATGAAGTTAAAGTGCTTTCTTTGACGTAATACGATTAGTAATATGAACAGTAAGTAAATATAAAATTGTTTCATGAAAAAGGACTAAACCATTGTATTTTGATTCAAATCTCGCTAGACTACCTGTTTTGTTGAAAATGGTGTTTAAATGTTTTTCTCGGACTGATTTAAAACTAATATGTAATGGTCAATAATTTTTGAAATATGTTTATATCGATGTTTAAATACTGAGAAGTAGTTTTACCACTATTATTAAATATTTATGAAATGTAAATTAGATGGTTTTATTTCATTAAAATATAGATGATCGTATTCACTAAGATCATATTTGTTCTCCTTTTAGTTTAAAGAGTGAGATATTTTAATTCAACATCATATGATAAAAAGTTCAATACTTTTTTGAATGCTTTTAGAGGATTTCATTATAAATTTGAAGCTTTTTTATTAATAATACATGTTAAAATGGATCCCATTTAAAGAAGTGAGTTAGGGAATTTCTACCGTAATGTTAATACATTGCAGTTGTAGCAAATAGGCTGTTTTCTATTTCAAATTACAGTATAATGTGGTTTTTACATGCGCTTGTTGATTTCATACACACTATTATTCAGTTAGGACCCATTCTTTGATAACCTATACAAAATTTCAGGCCCCTTAAAATAATTTTGTAGCCCATGAAGAGGGTCAGATTTTGTTAAATATGTTGAAATTTTGGTCAGACGTTATTTAAAGAAACCTGTAAATTCAATATGCTCTTTGCGAAATGTATAACCTATTCCATTAGCATTTCTCTATTTTATAAATTCCGTTTGATAAAAGACTTACATATGGAAACCTGTATATATTATTACTTCATTTATTAATATTATTATTAGAGAGCTTGGGGGAAAAACTCCACTCATTAGTAATTATTAGAAAAGTACATTAGCGTTGATCAATAAATAATTTACAGAGGTCATATATTCGATTATTGTAAATTTAATATTCCATTAATCTACTAGCATGATCGAGTCAGTACTTAGCTACTGTAATGCATCATTTTGATAAGAAATATCTTTTACAAAATACAAAAATCTACATTTATGTAGTCATTATTGATATTTATAGTACAATTTTATAGGAAATATCCACTAATATCAACAACTTCAGATAACACGAATTTACAAATTAATATAATGATTAGCTTTTATTAAATTTTACAAATATTAAAAAATATCATTAATGACCGTATTTCCTTGATTCTAAGATGTCATTGATTGTAAAACGAACTTTAGTTTTTCAATTACACAAAAAAAAAATTGATTCCAAAAAAACAAATAAAAATAGAACGTTAAAATATACTATATCAAATAAATACTTGTTTGAAGGATTATATTTATTAACAATCGTACTTTTTCTGTCAGCAGGCATGTTATTCATATTTTACTTCTGAATATATAAGTCTGATTCTTCTTAGATATAGATTTATGCATCAGAATCAATATCAAAGTCTACTTAATATTAAAATATCTGATTCTTTTGAGCTATATTTATCTTTATTATCCCATAATTTATCGTCTTCTGAGCCATCGGGAGCATTGGTCGAAAAATAACTGCGATACTAAAGCCCATCCCGGTTTTAGAGACATTTAAATGGGGGGAAATAAAGTGTGCCCTAAAAATGAAGAAATTAGGTATATATTTTATTTATGATAACGTTTTACTAGTTTTAGAGATTATACGCCATACTATTTCATTAATGATTCTGATCCAGGAGTCCAAAAGTATGAATCATATTCTGGAACACTGGTAGAGATTTTTTACCCGCTCTATTTAGTCCGACGTTTCTATTGTAAATGATGGTGTAGGTAATTCTTTACCACAATAATCTTTATTCTCCATGTATTAGAGAGTGGGAGGGAGCAAATTATCAATAATCATCATGAAACAGCTAACAGTTTGTTAAAAATACAGGCTATGATATATGTGGACATATATATATTTGTTTTTAAATTATGGAGCAATACTTAATGTACATATTATTTCTTCATAGATGTTAAATACTTAATTGAAGTGTTGTATATGTTTATTAGACACTTTAAGGACGAGTTTACTTATAAATATATGGTTCTAAATAAATATTTTTACTAAAAAATATATTTTTTTTTAAATTCAATATTTTAGTTTTTTATCTATTTGAATAAAACATCTGTTCATATCTCATTTGATTTTATGGAAATTTTCAAACTATATAATTTTTTTTATATATATTTACGTTAAAATTATTCGATTTAAATATATTTTACATGGGAAAAGAAAAATTATTTATGGATTTAATTATTTTATTTGGGAAATTGATATAAATTGTTGGTTTTTATCTAGACATTTAATGAATAATATATTCTTCTTTTTCAATGTATTTTTAAACCTGGGTGAGTTAAATACGACGATATTTAACTATAGCTATTACCAAATAGACGTTTTAATAAAAGTACTTTGTTTTAAATACTATTCCTATACATTGCTATTTACTAGATAATTGGTACCGTTAGTGTGATCAATACTCATTTACAAGTTATTGTCGTTTAGAGCTAATTGGTCAACATGCTGCTGGAGTCTGATAGTAATGGGAATATAAGTGTTATCACTGACCTTCTGGAGTCGATAATTCAAGTAAAATAATATGTCTTGAGAATTTATACTAGCTATGACACGTGAACAAAAAAATTTACCACTGTCTAATAACCTTAAAAGATAATAAATCTAAAGTATTAAAGATTTGATCAAAGTGATAAATATATATGCTTTCTGTCTATAACTATTACTATCAATAGAAATATTATAATAAAAAATGTACTATCACTATTCTGTGTTTATACTTTATACTGACATCTAATATACGTAAACTACTAAAGAATTTAATTCAAAAATACATAACATATAGAATGATCATCTATCGAATTAATAAATAGTGGTTTCCAATTTGGTTCTTGTGTGAACAGAAATAATATGTCTTTCTTACTGTTTTTCTGACAGTCTCAAACATTTTAATCAAGTTTAGTCATAATTTCGTTTTTTTTAATAAGCTCTTTAACTAACATAATACTTATTACAATATAATTATTACTAGAGACAAATTTGGTTTTCTCAAATGTATAAATTTGAATATAATTGTAAATGACACATTGAAATGGGTTCTATTCCCCATTTCTTGGCGTAATTTTTAATTATAGTTGAATTATTTTAAATATATTACTGTTAAATTTAACAGTTTTTTTTAAAGTGGACGTAAATGACAAATTAAAATAATTAAATACAATATAATTTCCCGATAGAACGTCCACCTACTTTATTCTAATTTCTTTTCCCACAATATCTTAAGTAATTATCATGGTTAAATTATTTATTTACCCTCTGCATGGTGTTACATTGACGGCTAGGGAACTGGGTATTGTATAGTTTTATAAGAGTATTTTTTAGTGTAAACCATGTATTGGGCCTATACACATATATGTATTTAAAATCTATGAAACTAAGCTTGCTTAGAACCAGGTTTGGTGGCCCTGTGGTCCAATTATATTTTAATACCAAACAAGAACGCCTGCTTGAATCATAAATAAAATGACTTTTTACACTCCTGCAAAAATAGTTTTATAAATGTAATTAGAGATAATCAATACATTTCAAAGTATTCTCATTAGAGATAGGCCTATAATCACAGCGTTGACCAAGCAGTTTATGTATTGTACTCAATTTAGACTTGACTGGCGTTGACGGAAGGTCTTGTTTTGAATTACAACCAGGTGCACTGAAGTAGGTTATTTTCTCAACCAATTTCCCAGCTAATTCAGGATCAATTATTCTTAACTTCTCTCTATTCTTACCCCTTAGATTAAGTCATTAATCTCTTCTAGAACCTTATCACATGCTCGATAGTAAAGCTGTTTATGGGTCTTACAGTTAGAAGGATACTACCAATAAGAAGTCTACTAATCATAAAAGGGAATTTGGTGGTTAAATATTTATTACTATCACCTCCTATTCCATTATATTATTGCTTCTTTGGAAAACTACCACATAGATTCCCTCTAGGTTACCTCATATTTTCTTTTAGCAGGTCTATTTCACTATTTTAAAATAATTTTAGTGGCTATTAGCTGCTAGTTTCCGTGGTATCCCGGTTAATGTAAACAAGTTTATGTAATTTCTGTTGATTGGTTGATAGTTATTTCTTCTTACCGATACATTTAAACACAAAATTAATATATAAACTATATTAAACAACACACAATGACAGTAATAAATTATTAAATAATTTTTTTTTACAGTAAAAAATGGTTATCACGTGACTCATGCATACGAGCTCATAATTTTTGTAAAATTTTAAAAATAATATTCTCAAAGATACATACTCATAATTTTATTTAAAAAAAACTATGATAAGTTTATAACTTCTGTGTTATTATTTTTTATTCCTTTCTCCTTATTTTATATAAGCTTTAGTCTTTTATTAAGGCAACATGTATCGGTGACTTAACACCATCTTAAGGTGTTATTTTTAATAAAGATGATTGATTTTAATATATACTTTTGGAAGTTTTAGATATAGCTCCTAAAAAATTCTCAAAATTTCCGATAGTATAGATTAAAATCAATTATCTGTATTACACATAAAACCTGAATATGGTGTAGCATCATTGAAACATTTCGTCGTAATAGAATATTAAGCTGATATAAAATAACGATAAAGGAATAAAAAAATTACCAATAAGATATAAACTTATCCTTTATTACTACTTACCAAATACATTAATATTAACATTATTTAAAAGCCTATGTCAAGTTTCAGCTTTCTAGGTTTATTAATTTACTCCAAAAAACGACTTCAGTCACGAAAGTTTTCATAATTACACAAAGTATCTAAAAGTTAAACTTTCCCGTTAGGTAGTTGTAATCCGAACTAGCAATCCCTCCATTTAAGACGTCAGGCTCACAATATAGGTAAAAGTACAAACTAATGTTACCTTGAGTAACTATATACGGAATAGTTGGTAAAGTAAAAGGTTGAATAATTGTTTAGGGAAAATATTAAATAGATCCTTATGTGAACTTCTCATTTCAGTTGATAATTTGTGTAACGTTTTTAACTGGGTAACATTTAAGGTCATATTCCCGTTGTTGAAGATACTTTAGTAAAATTGCCATAACCATCAATTCAAGGGTCTTTTATAGTTCCCAATGCGAAGCTAAAGTTTCTCCAAGCTCAAACTTTATTTCAGGGAGATGCCAGCCTAGGCAATTTACGTTACAGTTTCTCAATTTGCATTCCCTCTAGGGTTAAAATGGTTAAGAGAAGGGAGGGGTAGTCGGTGAACAAAAGCAAAATAAAACCTAAGACAACGTACTTTCAACTTTGAATACGCATTTTTTTTTTTTTTACTTTTCAACTTCTTATTTTTTGCTTGTGTTTCTATTTTTATTGAGACATTAAGTAAGTATTTGCATATTACATCCCGAGATAAGTAGACTTAGTATATACAGGATTGTATCCTCTAAAAACAAAAGCTTTAAATATTACCTTTCTGGTTTTGTTTCAGAACACCCCCATAAATATTTATGCTACATTGTAGGACTCATTTAACATACACTGTAGAATGTCCGTATATTAAATATAATCTAAAGGTAGAATGAAACATTCTAATGGAGATTAAAAAAATTCACTCAGGTTATATTAAATAATTATTTAAAAAATAACCGTTTGTTTGTATATGTATGAATAATTTCACCAACCTTTCATTTACTAGAAAGTAAATTAGGACCTTATTCTTCATTAGCACCAATTATTAATGTATAATTTTGTTTTCATAAATGAAGACCTGAGGGTTTTAAAGTGTTTCTAAAGATGTATATTAGTTCTTATTAAGTTAACACGTTCATATCTATTGGAACGCTGTTTATGTGTTTAAAAGATGCTAATAGACTAATAGTAGTCATTTAAACATTAACTGTTGTATATAAGTGTTTTATTTGTCTAAAAAATCGTTAAATTTTGTACTGTATTGATAAAATTAAGTTTGAATTAAAATACAGAGAATTTTATTCATACACTTTTTGATAACATATCTGGTTTAATTTATGCATAAATAAGTTATTGATTGATATTTTAACACATTATTTGTTTATTTTTATTTTTGTTTAAGGGTTTTCTTATTTCATACCTTGCAGATATAAATTATATAATAGTAACACCACTTGTGGTGTTTATAAATTGGAATGTGTAAAATATATCAGGATTCCTTTTTTTTATCACCGCGTCTTACTGTCCATTGGGCTTATACGCTTAAATACTAATTACGCAAATGGATAAGTAATTTGGAATGTTGAATTTAAAGGAAGTCAACCCACATTTGTGTGGAGTGATAGTGGAAAACAATGTAAGAAAAACCAAACACGGTTTACTCGACCGAGACTCGAAATTCTATCTACACGTCCTCGGAAGTCTAGCTCAACACAATACCAGCGCGTTAGCTAACTACGCCACTGAGGTGAGTTTCTGGACTCCTAAAGGTAGGTTAATCTAATGTGAAACTTTTGTAACATTATTTTTTCAAATAATAAATTAGGTATAATTATTAATTGCCTAACTGCTTCTGTGGCCACATAGTCTAAGGCGTCAATCTCACAATAGGGTAGACTGCCAATAGATGTGATATGGGAGTTCGAATACCTATCGGGTATACTGAGGTGGGAATTTTATTAAATGGTTTTCCACTTTACCTACACGCAAATGAGGGTTTAATTCTTCTAAATTTCTCATCTCTCATAATTACTTTATTAGTTTAATTAGAACATTAGCATATTACCTAAACCGATAGTAAGATTCAATGAGGGAAAAATAAATTTAAAAAATAAATAAAGTAAGCATTTGTTAATTTTCATCAAAGAAAGGAACTTAACCGCCCCTTTAGAGAATACCCAAATCTATTGTTATATATTAATACGCTAAGCCATATTTCTTCAAATATCACCTTAGACATATGTGTGTCAATCTCAATAAGTTCTCTAAAAATGTTGATACAAACTCCCGAATTATAATAAAGTAAACATTTAGCTTTCATTTAAGCGCATGCAGAATGTACAGTGAATTGTTATGCTGTTTGGATCTAAAAAGTTATTTTTAATTTATCTAGACACCTAGGAGACATAAGTATTATGATCATAAATAAATCGGGACTCGAGATTTTGATAAATGTTAATGTTACATGACCCCCTGATATTTATATATATATAAGGATTTTTTGCAATGTCATATATCTGTCTGTCCGTTTGTCTGTACCTCAGATTAGATCTGAAATGATTTTATCGATTAAACTAAAACTTGTTATCTGAGGTATTCATATAAGCTCCCCTCAATTGTTTTTTAAAATTATATATCTAACTATAGTATTAAGGTTAGTTTACTCAAGGGTTTCTTGAAATTAGCTCTAACTATTTTGATTACATTTTATATGTAGACACCGTTTGTCATTATAAACGAGATGGAAACTCTCCTTTTCTCATGAAAATTACTTCTAGCATACTATAGATTAGGACATATTTCAATTTCGATCATTTTTGTGCAACTATTAGGGATACTAAATGAAACATGATTGTAATATTTTAGAACTTTTTAATTTGATATATATATTTATAATATTAATATTTTCTGGGCTATAATCAAATATATAAACTTTTTAATTCAGATCTTTAAGAATGAATTTGATTCGTATCATCTATGGTAGACAAATATGTTCTTCTTTTCTCATTTTTTGTAACATTTTTCCTAGTTCCTAATGCCATTACGTAAATAACAGTGTATACGATTTCGTATATGATCTTTGGTGTAGTGTTTCCACCAAAATTCATAGACTTATTATTTCGTTTGACAAATCTTACGAGTTTTCAGTAAATGTCTATTTTAAGATAAAAGCGAGAGAAATTCTGTGTGGTACACAATATCATTTATTTATTAAACTATTGTTAAAAGTATAGAAGGGGTGGATAAGGAATATAAATCAGTGGAAGCTATATTGGAAGAGTAAAAGTAAATATATTTAAGTGTTATTTAATTGAAAATATAATACATGTTCTTGAATTAATAGAGAAATAAGAATATCATTTTTTATTTAAATTGATTATTAAAATAAGGTTTCAAAAGTATAGTTCAATTCTATTCAAAACCATTTCATTTCAGCAGCGAATATGTAAACACCATCTTAATGGAAGGACTGTAATCGGTGCCTCTAAAATAAATCTCAAACTATTCCAAATATGTTCTTGTCCATTTACTCATGGAACGTATCATTATGACCTCGTAAACAAAGTCCAAGAAACAAACGGAAATTCAACAACAACTATTCCTGGGGTTTGGGAGTAAAATAAACATAAGAAAGTCAAACCTTTTAGTACATGACCAACTTAAATTACATACTTTATGAGGTAGGGAAATAAAAATAGAGTTCCAAGAATTTATTTCATAATAAAAACTTTTTTAAAAGCTCATTGAAGCCCTAAAAATAATGGGTGGCTGCGATAAAAGAAGACATAAACAAAAATAGCCTAAGGATAAAATTCTTGATTAGATCAAACTTGTGAAACTAAAATCACAAATGCAAATTGAAGTTAAATATTTCAAAATATATATAATATTTATATTCTACAAAGCGCATTATTAATAACCTCAAATGATATTTTTTAATATATATTCTACAATATATTAAGAAAGCAAATATAATATTATTTTATTTGTGTAAATTTGGTAGTGGTCTAATTTATTACCCTGATTATGTTGTGCGATTGAAAACCTCAGATTTCATTCATCAACGACATTTTTTCTTCTTTTAAGTGGTATATAAGATATTATTTGGTACCCGTATATAAGTACTAATCGGTGATGTACGCACACTTCAATTAAGTTTAAGGAGTATGGACAAGTAATTAGGGTGGAATGGGAAGTGATTCTAAGAAGATTAATGGATGTGAAATATGTAGGGAAAAGACCGCAACTGAAACCAAGGAGTAAATGGGAAGAACTGATAGCAGCAAGTGAGCAAGTGAGAGGAGGAGAGTGTAAGAGAGTGCAGGAGGAAGAATGGTGGAAAGAAAGATTGAGATGAAGGTATTTTACTAAATGGACCTGGCCACACAGGCTGAAAACAGTTCATTATCATGATGATGATGATGATGATGAGTATGTACGAGTAATGTTAAATTTAGATTAAATGCATTAGTATTTGCGTTAAAGAAAATATGAAAGTACTTTTGTATATAAAAAACACTGCAGTATGACGTGCCAGAATATCAATCGCTAATTCACCGTCGCCGATAATACCAAGCTAGATTAGTCTGGTATATAGTCCACGTGTTTATCTATTTTGTTCACTAAAGCTATTAAAAGCTTAATATAATATGCAGGGATGAGCAGGCTATATTGTAAGTAGTGCATTCACATTAACTTGTAAGAGAGTGGATAGAAAACAACTCTATATTATGAATAATATTGGCACCCAGTCGAGATTTGAAACTTGACATCCCCTTTAACGACAACATAGTGTCTTGCATTATCTGAAATTGTGATTTAGTCTGGTTTCTCTAATATTGCTCTTTTATAATTCAGTATATTCTTGCCAATATGCATAAAAAATAGCTAAAACTCTCAAATTACTTTAGCGACAGATATAAAATTTTATATTTTCTGATAGTACAGAACAATACATATATTATATAAGATATTAACTCGATGGAAGTGATATTAATGTCAGTAAACGTAAAAGGTTTCTACTATGCAGTTTTTTGTTGGTCTGTATGTATGTACTCAAGTTTTCTATTAATAGTAAATTGAAACGAATTGACCCAATTCTTTCTTAAATCCGTTTCATATAATATAAGAATAGAAATATATTTAAATTCAAATCTAACATACGGGTAGCTTGGTTTCTGTTATTATTTATTTTAACATAATTATATTTATTTTTATTATAATTAATGTTGTGTGATTTTACTTCAAATTAGTTCTTTTACCTGTCTTATATGTACAAAAAATTATTTATAATAAATTACTTTATTTTAATCTTATTATTAGGCTTATCTAACACATAAATGCTAGACAAATATTCATAGAATATGCTTTTATAAAATTGGGTGTCAAATTAAAATAAATGGAGGGGAATCAGCAAAATAAAAATATGATGCACTATTTTCTGTTTATTATTCTTATTTCAATTTAGATTTTTATAGAAATACTATTCTCATGAAGTAAACTAAGTTACTGCACATAAAATAACAATAAAGTAGCGTTTCGTATAAATTAACTTCTTTATTAAAAAAACTTAGTATAAATCGTAGATCGATAAAAAATAATAATAGAAGTGCGTGTTTTAACTTTTTTCTTGGCATTATTATAATTATGGTTTTAGTGTTTTTTTTCTTTGAATCACATCTTACTACCTATTGAGGGTATCCGCATGGTTACACTTCTGTTGTAAGTATAAGAGAGTTAAGATTTAGAATAACTGTATAATCATTTGCATTAAGAAAGAGAGAAAAACACTCATTACATTCGATTTGAATTAAGCCCCTGATTTATATATCGCCAGATTTCCTATTTAACTAATGTGAACTTACCCAACATAATTACAGATACCAATTTTTATTGATAAATTTGTAATGTAAACTTAAATAAACATTATCAAATTTTTTAATAGGCACTTATCTTTTGATATATGACTCGTGTCTTTAGTCAATTAATACGTGTTGTTATATAAATATTTCAAACATTCGTAATAAAACCACAAATATAATGTTGTAATAAACTTTGTGTATTTTATAAAAACATTATTCAAAAGGAAAGCAAGAGTGTTTTTTTTAAAGTCACATGTATAAAATGTTCTGAGAAAAAAAATACACGTTACAAAACCGCTATTTATTTACGTTACAAAAATATCAAAACAGAATACTTAATCTAAATTTTTCCTGTATATATATCCCTCAAAATGACATAGTATCAGAATAGTCCTCTCTGATACATAAAAAACAAAACAAAAATATCCAACAACTCATCAATACGTCCACCGTCCTAAAAGCATTTATTAACTTCGATCCGAAGGGAAAACATTCAAACAATACCAAACTGGTTCACACTCAATCCGTCACAGCTGTTGACGCTGTACGCGTAGGCATACTTCGACCTCCCTAGATTTCCGCGTTGAATTATTCCGAGCGCGTCATTCTCGTGTCAACCCCCAGTGGGGTGGGGAGGGGGGTCTGTTTGACATACGGTGACCCCTTGACGCTGCTGAATATTACATAGTTCCACTTTGGATACTTCTGGGCTCGAATTGTTACCCACGGTATGAGTCTGTCAAGGGAAAAAACAAAGAATTGGTTATGTATCAGGAAAAGAAAAAAAAAATGTTGTGATGCATGGAAATGATATTTTTTTTATATACTTTTTCATCATAAATGAGTTTTTTTAAACTTGTTATAATTTTAGTAAGTAGAAAATACATTTTGATAATATGATTAGAAATAAATTCATTTTCTTTACATAATAATTAAAAATTACAAATTGCAAATTTCAACAAAAGAACCTCATGTTACAATAAAAAATCTTACGAGATAAATTTTCACATATTCATATTATGTCAGGTCATGTGATTTCTAGATGCTATTTTTATAATATAGTCTATATAGCTTTTTCAAATGCCAAACAAATATAACAAATTAGAATGTTATATTAAAGCGGCTTAAAATACCATTTTCTAAGTCATTTTCTGGAGGAACTAATCCTTTCTGTTAGCTTATAATTATTTTTGCCAATAACCAACAACATCCCTTGGTCATATCAATAACAAAGAGAGTAGAAAAAATACAAAACTTCTAATCTCAAGGTTAAGTTGAATGTTCACCTCAGGTTCTGAAATATATTTAAATTTTTATATTGTTGTCCTAACAGAAATATTACTGTATTTGTTGGAGTAAGGCTAGAATTAAAGGCCTTGTTTTATCGAGCCTATTCTCATATATCCACAAATAAGAAATAATATCACATTTTCACTCATTTTTCCTACTAATAAATAATAACTATAGGGTTGTTAAGAAAAATGAGCCTTGTTGCAGCCTTCGACTCTATTTTTGTGTGGGCCATATTTTAAAATAACGCATCCTAAAATTAAGCATTGCGTTAGTTTGCGCAGCCCCCTTGAATTAAAATAAAACATTCAAGTTAGTTTTTTTTATGATTTTGCATCTATTTTGAGTTTGATAATTAAAATTAAAGTTAATTTAATTTTACCCTAAGTGATACATTAGATACTTGTGAAAGTAAGTATCATTCAAAATATTTGGTATCCGTAAATATTTTCTCTCTCAACTTAATGGTATTGACTAGTATTATAATATTACACAATCATGTCTTGGTCTTGCCCTCTACCTGGGCCTAGCTACTTTAAAATATGATGTATTTTATTCAAACCTAATGTTTAGAGTGATAATGAAATAAATAATATATTATTTCTTAATATTATTAATAATTCATTATCCTTACGTATATAAAAATATTTAGAATCAATGTTTAGATTTTAAATGTCTATATACAAGACTCTTTTTTTCTTTAATTTATGTCCTATACCATTGAATTAAAATAATATTTTAGTTATTGGTGAATTTTGGAGATATCTAATTTTTCAGAAAATGGCTCTTGTGACTTTGTTTAAGTGATATATAAAGAGTGTTTGACTTGTCACGAAACACTGTTTTCTCATATTTTTCTTTTGAAAAAAATTGTTTAATTATGGTTTACAAATTATTGATTACAAAAACCTGTTTTGTTTTAAAATAACTTTAATGTAAATTTGGAGGATGTTTGACATATAAAATAAAATATATACTTAGTTTACATGGAAAATTATTATTTTTTATCTAGTTTACGATTTATTGTTTCTATAAATATATAAAATTTTAATAATCGCATTTAATATTTGGTTAAATTATTTATAACATATTTATCTTTTGAAATAATTAATTTTATAATTAAATAATTTATTATAAGAAGATTTTTGAAAAATTTGAAATTTGTCAAATATTACCTTCAGTAAATATACGTAACTAAGATCTGTGTTTCATGATAAATAATAATGTATTATATTATTTAAATATAAATAACATGATGGTAGCTCACAAATAACTGATTCTTTATAAGTTGAATATTTTTAATCTTAAACATTTTGATCTAAAATTTATATGATTATACTTTTTATCGTGATTAAAAAAATTATGTTTGGTTTTCCTAAAACTAACTTACTCAATGATAGACGATCGTTTGTTTAAAGCGAATATACAGACTATGAAAAAGTGTATACGATTATGTCATACAATTTATTTTAGGACCTAAATCAAAAAAGTATAAAAAAAATTAGTATCTATAATCGAACTTTATCACGTCTTTCGCCCTTCTTCCCTACCAAATATATTTTGAAAGTATCCATTGATAATCATTACCTTTAATCCTAAACACACTAGTAAGAAAACTCTTAGCAAGAAACTCTTATCGCACCTTCACGATCATGTCCACTAGCGAGAGGTTGTTGTGCAGACATTCTAGGAACACAACACTACATCAATGACACACCACCATAACTCCCTGCTTCGCCTGCCCTAGTGTAGCAGACGAAATCAATTTAAAACAGTGGGCAAGTTTGATTACATAAATCCGGACAAGTTCTTCCGCCTCACCCCTTTTCCAAGTGACCACACAGGCTCGCGCAATTCGTGTTACGAAACAGAGAAGACAAACCAGACTTGGCTACTAGGTTACTGAATCAGAAGAAGCACTACGAAAGACCAGTTATTCCCTCGTTTGGTGTAGATAGCCTGAGGACGCTCACATCCTAGTTCTGTCTGGGGTTCAGTGTATGACATCAGAATATTCTTCGATGTAAGAAAGCTATACCAATTTTCTTGATATCATACCCTTCCTTAAATAAGCTTCATCTGGATTTATAAATAAACTAGTATTTTTTTCTTTTCTTAGCACCATGTCTTACTACCCGTTCGGCTTGTATGCCAATGTACTAACTTTAATGTGTTAGAAATGAGGAAGGTTTATTTTAGAATAAGTTTTACCACATTTGCATGAAGAGATAGTGTTAAATAACATAAGGAAAAATCACCCTCAGAGCACTCTACCGGGATTCAAACCCCGATCTCCCGGTCGTAGGTAGCTCACTATCAGAAATTTCTTATGATAAGCTTCTAATAGGAAATATCGATATCTGACTGTTTCGAAAATTACCTAAACTACTTTCATGTGTCCATTCGTAAAGTCAAGCGAGCCGTAGTTGTCACCTTTGATAAGGCTTATCAATACTTACTAGCCCTTTTCGGTGGCTTCCTGGTCTGACGCCCTACTCTCGCAGTAGACTAGACTACAGATAACGGGGAGATCGAGGCTCGAATCTTGATTGGGTGTATTGAGGTTTGTTTATCCAAAATGTTTTTCTCTCTCCCTCCACGCAGATGCTCATACAATTTCTTTAAATATGACTTTCATAATCCTTAAATACCTTAACGTAACTACTACATAAGCGTATAACCCGAACGGATAGTAAGATATGGTGCCAAAAATTCCGTATCAACACAGGTTTCATTTTAATATATTACTAACGTCAACATAATAATGTTTGGATCTTATAAATTGTCTTCACAGTTTACAAATAATAATCCGGTAACGCAGTGCAATTTATTACACGGTTCATCCAGATCGTTCGTAGGATGACCTAAAATGGGTCGTTCTCATTATACTGGATTGTGACGGGAATATCAGTGTGAGAGTACCTTTCTGGTGTACTAGAGTATTCTATTATCTCGTGAACTCTTTGAGGAAGAACGTATTGCAATCGACCAAAAATCTTAGTGGTCATTTTGATGGCTGTCGAAGTTTCGTTACCAAATGAACCCGGAAAGTGTTTTAAGCTATGCCGTATATCAGTCTGTAACTGGTAATATGGGATGAAACGTGTTTTATGCGATGCCGTATATCAGTCTGTAGCTGGTAATAGAGACGAAACGTGTTTTATGCAATGCCGTATATCGGTCTGTAACTAGTAATATGGATTAAACGTGTTTTATGCTATGTCGTATATCAGTCTGTAACTGGCAATAGAGATGAAACGTGTATTATGCGATGCCGTATATCAGTCTGTAACTGGTAATATGGGATGAAACGTGTTTTATGCGATGCCGTATATCAGTCTGTAGCTGGTAATAGAGACGAAACGTGTTTTATGCAATGCCGTATATCAGTCTGTAACTGGTAATAGGGATGAAACGTGTTTTATGCGATGCCGTATATCAGTCTGTAACTGGTAATAGGGATAAAACGTGTTTTATGCGATGCCGTATATCAGTCTGTAACTGGTAATAGGGATGAAACGTGTTTTACGAGATGCCGTATATCAGTATGTAGCTGGTAATAGAGACGAAACGTTTTTTATGCAATGCCGTATATCGGTCTGTAACTGTTAATAAAGACGAAACGTGTTTTATGCAATGCCGTATATCGGTCTGTAACTGTTAATAGAGACGAAACGTGTTTTATGCAATGCCGTGTATCGGTCTGTAACAGCTGTTAATAGAGACGAAACGTGTTTTATGCAATGCCGTATTATCTATCTGTAGCTGGTAGTATGTATGAAACGTGTTTTATTCGATGCCATATATCAGTCTGTAAATGGTAATAGAGACGAAACAATTTTACCGACCAGACTGATCCATAGTAATTCATGAGGTTCCCAGAAAAAAGTTTATTTGAAATAATCTGGCTGATCCTAAATTTACGGGAAAAATTAGAAATAATCGATTTTCTTAAAATATGCTTTAACGATTTTAATTAATATACGTATCTATCTAGTGTTTGGAACTAAAAATAAAATTGTGTATTTATTTTTTCCATGTAAGTTAACTTAGGTACATCAATGGAAATCTACATTATATCCAAATATTGCAAACTGTTTTCGAATAATACCAAAACGAATTTTAGAAACAATAACACCATCATTATTTGCATGGATATACAAAAAAAAATTGCGAAAAGTGTTCCCTAGTTTTGACAAGGCTTTAGGGAACTATTCTAGCACAGGCTTGGAAAGAGCAAGAAAAAGAATATTTTAAATTTAGAGCCCTTACATTGATCTTAATAGTAGTGGCGCGTATGGGGGTATTGCCAGGTTAATCAGAGTTATTTTGAAATGTACCAGTGAGATTGTCTTCGTATTCAGTAAATCACTCATTGGTCGGGTTATAACAAACATACAGTCTCATGTGAGGTATGTAGAACCGATTATATGTGTGATTAGACAAATGGTAACTAAGTGAGTGAGATTATATCTCAAGTACGGATTAACCGGATCTTCAAACCAGGGAAACACACATGACACGTCACTTCTTGGTAGAAAGACAACGACATGATGATAGATGGCCTTTAAATATTCTTGTAATTTTAAAAAAATTTTGCTTACAGGATATCCTCAATACATCTCCTCACGTCTAGTCCTAATTCATGCTCATCATAATCGAGATACCCGTGACCTTTCTATTCCTTTGCACGTATACAACTTTTATTCTGTATCTCTTACTGTTGCTGGAGCCCGTTCCTGGAATATGCTCGAACAAAATATTAGAGCTGCCGCCAAAAAAAATCATTACAGCATTATATTGCTCAAGTTCTGTAAGCAGATTCTCACTCGTGGATGTCAGGAAATATTTAGGGCTATTAAGAATCAAATAGCTGAAACTATTATGTATGCATTTTGTGAGGGATCACTCCACACATATATTAAATTCTGAAAATTGACACCCGGACACGGGAATCGAGTCCGGGACCTTTGGCTTAGTGCGCCACTACTCTAACCACTTAGATATCCAGGAATCGTCCCGTGCCCAGGGTCATTCTTTACTAATATTTTAAGGCAGTGTGTCTATGATGGACTTAAAGGAATCGTCGGCTAAAAATGTGTGATTTCTAATATCCCAAGAGCAGTGGCGTACTAAGCCAAAAGTCCCGGGTTTGATTCCCATTTCCAGGTGTCAGTTTTCAATTTTAAAAATTAAGTTTATAGTAAGAATGTTTTTGTAAGGTAAAACTACTATTATGTGTAAAAATATACCAAGTATTAATAGTTACTAAATATTATAGCATTGTTTTCTTTTTAAATCATTTGCTCTCTCTATTATTTTTACTATGCTATGCATAATATAATGACACGCTAATATGTGTATGGATTGATTGTGTACCTTAATGTTTATTTTAATCTTATTTTTATTTATTGTTCCCCTTATATCTTTCTTTTATTTAGTTCTACGTTTCTCATTTATTTTAATTTAATATGCTCATAAATGTACAATTATGTATGTGGATGATATTTTTGAACAGATTAGTACTTAGAATATAAGTAATCAATGTATATTATTTATTATATGTGTAAGAAAATAGTTTGGCCTCAACTTCATCCAAGTAAAGATAATATTATTATTAATATTGTTAATATAGGTACCATATTTATGGGTGAGAGCATAGCAATATAGCAAGATAACAGGGAGCTAAATTTTCCATGATTAAATTATTATTATTATCACTGCGTCTTACTACCCATTCGGGCTATACGCACTTAGGCTAATGTGTAATGGTAGGGTGATTATGAGATGAAATGGAGGACTTACAGTTTAACGTGGGATTCGAACCACGTTGGAGGTTAGGCATTCCACACATTCATAAGTTGTGATTATTAAACGTCTTATCAGAGGTGAAGAAATGGTTTGGCAATCAGATAAATCTATGCCGGGACCAATAATTGAACCCCAGAGCCCCAGCATAGAAGTCTTGACACCTTACTCCTAGACTGCCAGGTGGCTTTTTCGATTCTGATCTTGTGGTCATCGTTACTAAAATAACCAATACATACCTGTCAAGCAATTGGGCTGAATAATAATTGTTGGTTGGTTTTCCGTATCAAACATTATAAGACAATAAAATGTAGATATTAATATCATTTGTCTCAATTTTCCAATAAATAATACAGAACATTCATACTTCAATGAGATTTTGGATTAGAGTGTAGTTATGTGTTTCAATTCTAGGTTAATACTAAGTGAAATGAGATCCTAAATCAAACCAGTTAGTGTAATTTGCTAATGGGGGTAGAAACATGTAGCTAAACCTAAGTATGAAGAGTCTATAATTTAATAATTTTATGTTAATGATTTTGAAAAGCAATGGTATTTTGATTCCATTTATCTGATCGGCATGTCTTGGCCAACTATTATTATTATTACTATTGTGACCTTGGGGTGGAAATGTACTTAAATACTAAAAAAATATTATACTATAGAATCCACGACAACCAATCTCGGGTATAAAATGTAATGTTTTACCGCAGGCACTTGCGAAATAACCCCTGATACAACAATGATGAATATTTAACATGTTTATAGTACCTTCACTATCACGTAAAGCAAAACAACACGCCATGCATAACTTATACGACTATAAATACTGAACTAACGCTATAAAATATAAATCACTGATACACATATGTTGCATAGGACTAGAATGTAACATTAGTTTTATTATGATAGCCCATTGATTGTTACCTTTTATATAAACAAATAACAGTGTCATTGTCCATGTTGTTATTGACTCCTACGTTTCACAGTGATATATATGATCACTATTGCAAGGTATATCCTAGCTAACTTTCAAACCCACTAGCTGTGCATTATTTATTTATTTATTTATTTATTTAATCACCACGATAATTAACCTTTCAGACTATTTCTACTACACAGTTTTTTTAACACCACTTACTACTAACCTTTCAGGTTATAACCTATGTACTAATAACTCTAATGTTCCAGGGATTATGAAGGTTGAACTTAAAGAAATTGTACTCCATTTGTCTGAACAATTTATGAAAAACTTCCATTATGATATCTTTGTCATCTAGAGTTTAATCTATAGAGTGACGCATTGGAGTGTGCAGCCATCAAAGGGGTTTTTCCAGCTATACTCAAACAATTATTACGCTAGTAGAGTAAGAATTAGGAAGGTAGAACTTTAAAACAAATATTCCCTTATGTTCAAAGAGGTAGAGTCCCAAACTATTTAAAAGAAAAACAACAACTGAGAACATTCGATGGGGACTTGAACCCTTGTATCCCCACCAAAGGCAATCCAATATGACATGAGATTTACACGTTAGACGATGCGACAACATATACGATTATGTTCAGTATTGTCTTGTTATCGAAGGTGTTTTACTATCATTATTTCGGTTATTGGAAATTTACATGAACTGGCACAGAGGGGAAGTGTGGAAACATTAAAGGCTATTGGCTTTTTTCATTTGGCGTGGAAATGCAGAGCCATGGAAAAAAACGGTTATTTCCAAGGATTTTTATTGTTTTGCAATTTTATTTTCAGCAACAGTTTGTTCAAGAATAGAATCATGTTTATTAAGTTATACTTTTTTATACACACATCTTCTATAATTTTAACAGTGATAAACTTTCAATAAAATTGAAATTTTTCAATAGAAAAAACTGACTTTATAACAAAAAATATAACAATTAATAAACATTGATTTATTATCTTAGAAGGGGTGTTGAAAATTTTAACATAAAAATGTCACTCGTTCTCAAGAAAACTGATATTTCTAAACGTATAATTTCTCCGCAAGACCTATCCTGCCATCTACGGTTCCCGTGATCTATCTGTGTTATTGTTGGCACGGAAGGATACTTTGGTCGGTTTTTAAGCTTTCACCCCATCCCACTTAATAGGTTTTAGACTTGCACTTCACAGGACCCAGTACCTTAATAAAATACCTAATCATACTCGGCTTTGATTCAAATCTTGACCTTCCCATCACCTCCAAATAAGTTTAAAGAACTTGAGATCTTAACAGATAAATCGTGGTTCTATCAGCTCAGGTTACTTACTTTTAATTGTAATAGGCTTCCACAGCATAAATCTTAAGTGTTATTCGTATTTAATTGAAGATTTAATCTCAGTATAGCTGTTGAAAGAATTGTCGTTAAACACACTCAAGAAATACTATCTTATCTAGTTTGGAATTTCCATTATTATAACCAGTAAAATATTATATATTTTAAATGACCTAGACATTCCGACTTTCCTGAATACACGCAAAAGAGTGATTTAGTTAATATTTTTAATAGTAAGCTTTACCAAATGCTACTAGTGACTTGGTTTATAGAAAAGGGTTAAGGAACTGGGCTTATAACTAATGCACGCAAATTAACGTGTAGAAGGGCAGAACTTAGTGATAAGTTCAACGTAAAGAACAAACCATTATTGCACCTGAACGATATTCGAACATTGCCTTCTCTATCGTTCATTATCATTATTATCACCGCGTCTTACTACCCATTCGAGTTGTACGCACATACGCTAGTGTGTAAAGGTAGGGTGATTGTGTGATGAAATGGAGGAACTATAGCTTAACGTGGAATCCGAACTACGGTGGTGATCTGGCATTCCCCACATTCACAAGTTGTGATTAATACACGTCTTGTTAGAGGTGAAGGAAGGGTTTGGCAATCAGATAGATCTGTGCGGGGACCTAGGATTGAGCCCCGGACCCCATCTCAGAAGCCCGACACCTTACCTGTAGGCCCCCAGGTCACCCTAACCTTCTCTATCAACATTAATTATGTACAAAGGTAATAAAACGCATGGTTCCTAACGGTTATTGGAGTGGGTGCTAAATAATCTGTGTTTGGTGTGTCTTAGAATAGAGGCTAATAAATAATAAATTACGTGGATAGTTTAAAATTTAATTATTTAATTTGCACTTCATAAACAAACTGATTAAATGAGTGCAATATTTAACAAAAAATTAATCCAACATGTTTAGGTGGCCGCATGGTCTAAGGCGCTACTCTAATAGTAAGACTAGACTTCCGATGACGGTGAGATTTATGCTAGAATAGAGGCCGGCTGTACTGAATGTATTTTTTTACTAAATATTTTCCACTCTTCCTCCACGAAAATGTTGGTACACTTCCTTTAAATAGGCCTCTACCCTTCCTAGCCCCTAAAACCACTAGCGTAACTAGTACTTATACGTGCAACCCAATATTGGTAGTAAGACAGTGTGCTAAAAAATAAACAAAATACATTTTATTATTATTATTATTATTATTATTATTATTATTATTATTATTATTAAACGTCCCTAATTAGCATCCAGGTGTAGTAAAATGCAACCTATACGAATTAGTTAGTGACAAAGGTGGTTCGGATGGTCTCAAATTATTTTAATAGTTCGATTAAATAGAAACAAACAATTGGTCCACAAGAAATACTATTGTGGTGCTATAAAATATATTACTATACTCATAATAATACTAAAATGGATTTACACAAGT
>CABEEJ010001153.1:0-21888 GCA_901482245.1 Timema douglasi | reverse complement strand
GTGGAAGGATGTGCAAACGTTTTATTTGTGGTGATTCGGTTGGTAGGTTGGTTAGTCAAGATTAAGATGATAATTAATTGGCACTTTTATGTACTAAATATTTAGTTAGTAGTTTTAAACTTTATACATAGTCAAATATCTTCAGAAGCATCACCCGGAGAGTCGCTTTGACTTTTGAAAGGCAAATAGATGTGAGTTTCAGCAAAACTATTTTTTTATACAAATATCAACATAACACCATGTTTATATAAAGTCCCTGAGCTCCATGATAAAATTACATTCACTAGACTGTAACAGTTTCGTGTATTTATATGAGTCGGTATTATCCGTATCGAACTACACTAAAGGGGTAGACAGGATAAAGGTAAACATCTAGAATAAATATGCTCGAATATCTTGTTGGAAGAGTAGACACATTTTTTTGGAAACACTTATACCATCCATACACTTATACATCTTATACACTTATACATCCTACTGTGATTTGAACCTTAAGTTTCACGTTATTTGCAAATCATATTTAATTATGTCAATGAGGGACTGATATTTAACATGTGTTTACTCATTCAAAATATTGTCGTTGTTAAGAATGGCTGTCTGGATGTGTAGATTTACAGTTATATCCATTTTGAAACATTTTGAAGAGGATTGCAAAAGATCCACACATATATTGATTGGTTTCGGTTGATGTTCGGAATGTTTTAGATGTTCAACGAATTTTGATTTATATCCATCGTATTTAAAATTACTAAATTTTACAGCGTATTGAGTTGAATGGTTTCTTCCTGTATGGCAGATTTATGCAGCTTTATATTAACATGTCAATATGTAGATACCACTTTTGGAAAATTGATTTGTGGAGTGGAGGTTTGATTGTTGAAAAGTTTTTTTTATGTTTTTCTGGCACCAAAAGAAAGCTTGATGTTCTGTTTTTTGAAAACATTTGCAATTTTGTTGAATTATTTGCCTGTGTAGTTACATTTTTTCTATTCTAGTTGGGTAGGGGTAGTTGGAAAACTTGTGAGGTTAGATTATTGGTCATTTACATTTTTTTTGTTTTTGTAAAAAAATTTATATTACTGAGTGGGAATACCCAATAGATGTTGTTATTTGTTTAATTATGTTCAATTCTAAATACTTCTTTAAAATTGGGATATAAATTAATCTAAAAATAAGGCTATTAAATGATGCCACGATATTATTTTTTTGAATATCCTTGATATTACTATCTTCAATGTCATTCTAAGCTATATCTATCCCAAAATGAAATTCACAATTGAATATGAACAAATTAATAACATTAGTTATCTGGATCTATATATCATGAAAATAAAAACTACAAATTTGAATACAAAATTTATAGAAAAACCACCCATACTGATTGTATCATTAACAATGAATCCAACTATAATTTATTTCAAAAATTGGCATCATGCAATATCTTTTTATAGATTAATTTATATACCACTATCCAAGAATAATTTTAAAACTTAATTAAACATCATTAAACAATAGCAATATCCAATGGATATTCCCACTCAGCAATATACAAAATTTCACCAAAAACTAAAATCTTGACCAAGAAATCTAACCTTATAAGTTCTCCAAATAACCCAACTTAACGAAAATGGATACAATTTTCATACACAGGCAAATAATCCAATAGAATCGCAAATGTTTAAATAAAACAGAACATCAGAATTTCTTTTGATCTCCAGCAACACATTAAAAAGAACATTTCATCAACTCTAATCTCAACTACATAACCAATTTTTCCAAAAGTGGTATCTAAAAATTGATATGTTAATATAAAATTTCATAAATCGGCCAGGCTGGATGATATCTTTCCGCTCAAGTCACTGAAAACTTAGTGATTTTAAATATGAGAGGTAAATCGAAACTCGCTGAACATCTAAAACTTTCCGTACATCAACCAACACCAATCAGTAAATTTATGTAACTTTTCCAATCCTATTCTAAAGGTCTCAAAATAGAACATAGCTGTAAATCTTCACATCCAGACCGTCATTCTGAACAGCGACAATATTTTGAATGAGTAAACACATGTTGAATATCAGTCCCTTATTGACACAATTAGAAAGCTGCCTCAAAATGTCAATTTAAAAAAAAATATTCCCTATTCAAACAAAGCCTGCTATCCCTCCGTCCCAACTTTAATCAATTTCGAACCATAATCAAGAAGATTAACACCGTAAATTCATTTGCCTCATCTTATAATAATATAACAAAAATATATCTATCTATATTTACTCATCTTATAAATAACACTCTGTATCAAATTAGCAGCACTATCTATTTTATCAATTATTTTAATTTTATATCTTCATATTTGTAGCTTTATACATGCTGTTGACCAAATCACTAGATATTATTCTATATAAAAAGGTAAAATTTCACAAACTTTCCAATAGTATAAAGTAAAATCAATCATATTTAATACAAATAAGGTATTTTATCTTGTTAATTTAAGTTATTATCTATTTAATATTTAGCTTATCACATTATAGTTCCTCCCAACTATTTCCATTTTTAATGTTTATTTTTTTTTAGATTGGTAATTTTATAACATATTTATAGAATAATTTTAAATGACAATGGTTTTCCTCCGAATGATGATGGTGAGAAATCACTCAAACATGATATAGTCATAAAAGAAAAACTAAAACGAATATAATATATGGAGAAGAGAATAAAAATATTTAAAAGATATAGCCTTACTATCAATAATGTCAATAATAACAAAACGTTTTCTCTAAGATTTCACTTCCAATAAGAGCCAGCAAAATTAATAGGGATAAAGATCTTATTTTATTCCATTGGATTGGTAGTGTGTATATTTTATATTGTATATTTTATACGCCTTCGTTTGAATTGAGTTTGAGCATTCAATTTTTGTAAAAGCTTCAAACTCTTTTAAAGCTTTTCAGAACTGAACTCCTGCCATCCGATTAATGAATGTCTGCCCCAGAGACAGACACTGAGCGAAGTCAACACCATTAGTATCGCGCTAGTATTAACAATACCGTGTTCACAAAATACACATTTTAAAAAGAAAAGTTTATTATTTTATTAATATTA
This sequence comes from Timema douglasi, assembly GCA_901482245.1. NCBI lineage: Eukaryota > Metazoa > Arthropoda > Insecta > Phasmatodea > Timematidae > Timema > Timema douglasi. The sequence goes on along the minus strand of CABEEJ010001153.1, from coordinate 18,789 downwards.
AAACCGTATTGGAAACAAAATTTAAAAAAAAACGTGGTCATGCTAATTTGATAGCATACAGAAGCTGAACAAATAGAAGCTAGTTAACATGAATGACCTATCTAAATATAACATTTCTACTATAGCGTTATTAAAATTACTTTTCAGTGTATGCATTTGATGAAATGTGTGTGTACACATATATATTGAATTGTGTAAATAATGTAAAAGCGAGGTTTGTTTTATGTCTGTGTATGTATTTTTTAAGTTATGTTCATTCTCTAAATTAAATTAATTTATATTACTTGTCGAGAATTTATAACATATTTTTAAGGGCACAAATGTATAGTTAATTAAAGGCTCCCCTACTCCAAATATAAATTAAATACAATTCTACATATCCAGCCATTAATAACATTCAGGGGAGGTTTGTCAGATTCATTATACTCGTATGTACTGATTTGCTGGTGAGGTGTACGTTGAAGATCGAAACTGATTAATCCATTTACCTAAATCACTTTTCACTATTACTTAACGCAACTGTGGTAACATTGTATCTCGACCAAGGTTCCTCTTCTTTTTTCCCCCGTTGGTATACGTTTCCGTGTTTTACGGACATGACGTAGAACTCTATGTAAAATAGAACGAATGGAATTTCCAATGACAATGGAGAGAAAAATCCCCTTTATTTTTTCTCTTCCTCCATTCTCGATACAGAATTAACTTTTCATAAATACATCAATTAATGGTGGGCCCCAAAAATTTGTTGAATTAATTATATTAATTTAAGAGCGTTTGAATCCAGGGTTTCCACTAATGGATTGCCTCATGGAAAGGTTTTTTTTTTTTTCATGTGTCATTACAAACTCGGTCTATACTTCAATATACTTTTTATTGTAGTTTGGTAGATATGTATTATTATTATTAGCACCGCGTATTACTACCCGTTCGGTTTATACGCATGGTAGATATGAATAATGTATAAATTAGAGGAGAGGTTCCAACATCCACCTACTGTTTTAAAGAGAAATAATTTGGGAAAAGACATTCACAATACACCTTGATAGGATTCGATCCCCACCTTTCTCAATACTGGCAAACCAGACTGAATGGGTCACTTGCCGGTACTATAGAGATACCGCGGACGGTCATAGTCTTTGATACATTCACATTAATCCACCATGAATCAAAGAGGACCGCCAGTATAAATTGTCAACGATAGGGTAGTAAGCAAGCGATACGTGACCATCTCTAAACGCCGATACACACATAATGCTAAGCTAAGCAAAGCAATGGTTACCCCGTTCACTCCTTAAATCAATGTTGTTTCTTTTTGGTCTGCTCCAGTGAAGTTTAGTTATGATGGCGTTCACCAAAATCTTTTGTTTGAATTAATGTTTTAGTACTGAGTAAAAAGAATGCTGCTATTAGCAACTGTTTTGGAAGATCAAGAAAATGTAGGAGGTGGAGGTTTGACTTGTTCAATTAACGCTTCAATTGTAATATAAAAACATTTATTAAATATAATACCTAAATATAATATTACTTAAATACACGTGAAACAAACTGAAAACCAAATTTCAACCCTTCTTTAGTTATTTTCACCAAACCAGAACTACGTCTGTTCAACACGGAGCCTAAGTTTCGTTATTAGCATGCGCAAAGTAAGATGGCTCAAGATGGGAGATGGAAAAACTGCCCGGCCAGCAATCGTAAAAAAAACTTAGCTTGGCGTATAAAGGCATAGTTTAGCTTAGCTTTCTGTTTGAACCAGTACATTTAAATACGTGGTCCGCTATTTTTCTAAGGAGTTAGAAAAGTGAATTTTAGTTTAGTTTAGCTTAGCTTAGCTTAACATAACTTAGCGTTTTGTGTGAATCGGCCTTAAAACTCACAAGATATTAATTAGTAAAACGGGTCTTACTACAAGAACGAGTTATTCGCACTTTTTTACAAATGCATTTAGTTGAGGAATCTAGAGTGAGAGGAATATTTATTCTTAATTTTGTCAAGGAATAATTGGGATTTACTTATATAAAGCCATTCTTGATAAATGTATCCGGGATTATAGTCAAGACCTCTACGTCACCGGCCCACTAAACAATAATATTACCAAACAAAAAGGAAACTGATGCTATTATTCCCTATCAATGACTTAATTTAGCTATAAGTTTATTAAATTTACAATAAAAATATTATAGACATTGAGGATATAATACTTGAAAGATCCCCAGATATCAGCTACATTAGGTTAAAACCACCACTCCAGAGCAACATTCGTGGGGATTTGAACCCTAATCGAATTCTCCACTCCTTGTGTAATGTGAATAAATAGCCTACATACCATTCCAATAAGCAATTTGAATCAAACTTCCTGGATATTATTAGTTTTAATAGTTATTATAATGACAGTTCTTAAAATATATAAGTATTAATATTATTTAAAATCAAGTTTTATCATATTACTTGAAATTATTTGTATGGTATATAGTAACAAAAGTTTATATAATCAGCTATAAAACCTATTATTGTTTTGTTTTACAAATGTTTAATTAGGTATTGATAAATATCGTTTCTCAGAACAAATGTCAACTTCATAATTAAAGGAAATATTAGCAGTAATCAATTTCTTGGAAATAGATGTAGTTTTAAAACAAATGAATTGTGAATATAAAAAAATTTATAACTGAAGAAAGTAAATACGTCAATTAGTATAAAGTAAAAGTTTTAAAAACAACTATATTAATATGATTTTTATTTATATTTCTGAAATTAAAATTATTTTTATAGCTAAAATAAAATGTGTTTTCAGACTTAAGTTCAAAGTACTTTTTACAGAAATGATAATAAGGATGAGATTAAAATATTTGTCTGTTTGTTCAATTATTCGGTATACTGGGAACTAAAAGTATTTGCTTGCATACATCAAAAATTTAGATAAAAGTTAATTTATTTTCCTATAAACATACAAGATTCAATAATTAGAAAATATCACACTACACAATATTTTGAAAATTCTTTGAACATCTTCACATTGGCAGAAAGTTTGTTTACCCATAAGCTTCTTTATTGTATCATATTTTATAAAATTAGGGAAAGGGAGTGTTCAAAATTATTAATTAGGACACAAACTATTTGTATGAATTAATTAGTAAAGCTTATTGAAAATTAAGGCCATAAATTGAAAATTTACACCTGTACACGGGAAACGTACCCAGTGCCTTTTGTCTTTGTACCCCAATTCTCATTTACTAAGTTATCCAGGAGACCTCACTGGCTCTGGGTCTTCTTGCATACATATTCAAAGAGTCTTTTAAGGTTGTGTAGAAAATCGTCAGATACAACTAATTGTAAGTTATCAAATGATTCGCTAGATATCATATCGGGTAAACTTTTACGACAATAGTAGATGAGGATTTTCTGCATGTCCATCAAAGAGACTGCCTTAATATATGAGTGAAGAATGTAACCGAGCACGGGACCACTCCGTGGGAACAACATTAGCGTAATAAATCACAGATCTCGGGTTTGATTAGAGTTTCAAAATATTATTTATATACTTAAATAATACATTTGATCAGGTTATCTTTCTTTTGATTATAATATACTATTATCTGTGGTAGTTTATCTAATCACATAGTATTATAAATAAACAATAATTATGTCTTGACATTCAATCATTTTTATATTTACAATAATGATTATTTTCATTGAAACCGGACATGTGATGAATTACCATGTTTTTCTCATTTTAATTATATAAATGAGATTAAATTTAAATAAGTTAAAACTATTATTTCCTACAGTTACCCCTTAATTTAAGTCATTACATCATTGGAATGTTAAAAAAAATCTTACTTACATACTCTATAGCACTAGTAACTTGAAAGTTCATCACCACACGTAATAAATTTACACCACATATCCCTACATAGGGATAGTTCAAGCCAGTCCACCTCATTACACCCTATCTCGTTAAGGTTAGTACTGTTGTTATCCTCCCATCTACGTTTAGGTATTCCCAATGATCTATTTCCATTGTGCTCGCCAGTCAGTTCCCTGAACACTGTACTACAGGGTGGCCCACGGAAAAGTATCCTGCTTCCTATATCAAGCAGGCTTCTAATTCTTAATTGTAGGGGGTCAATCCCCTTACATCCATATTGTGATATGAAGAATGAGTCAATAAAGCTTTAGACAAGCAGTTGACTTGCTCATTCTTCATGTCACAATATGGGTGGCAGGGGAATAACCTCCTCCAATTCAGAGTGAGGCGCCTGCTGGATATAGGATGTGGGCTACTTTTCAGTGGGCCATCATGTAGAATATCCCATTCACGCTGCATGTCTGGCACATCATAATCTACTAGATTTGATTATGTTAACAATGTCTTGTAATGAGTACAGGGTATGCAACTTATAATTATGTTACCTCTTCAACTCCTAAGTAGTCTCTTCCATTTTTTGGATCAAATATCTTCATAAGGGCCTTGTTTTCTAACATCCTAAATTTGTTTTAGTAATGGATGGTAAGATATCTTATTTCACAACCATAGAGAACAACTGATAGAATGATTGTTTTGTGTGTTAGGAGTTAAAAATAATATTTATCAAATAGAGGCTACTTAGATTTAGTACTTGAACAGTTCTATAATTCTCCTAATTAATTTAACTGGCGTGTCAAGTAATTTGATGCCAATAATTTAAAAAAGTAATTATTTTTTGGTTTTACGTAAATTATTTCTATCAACCCTATCACATATTTTAATATACTAAAACACATATTACATAATATAGTAGAAATAACAAAATATTGCCTTTTTCTGAAATGTTTTCAATATCAGATAAATGAATTATTTGCCTTTTTTACAAAGTAGATTATATTATTTTTACCAACAGATGGTTTACCTTTGGCGGCACTCTCAATGATGAAATATGTTTTAATACCCTAAAAATTATGTTATCTATAAAAAAAGGTAAAGTAGCTTTGTAAATAACATATTTATTGACATTAACTTTTAAGTAAATTTAGTGTATCCTTAGTGTATATGATTAAAAAAAATTATTATATAAAACATGATATTATTGAAATTTCATTGTAATTTTTTAATCATTAAATAAGGATTTTAGAAGACATTCTAACAACCAATTACCTTTAATATACTATACGTAATTTAATTAAAAACAGAAATCGCATGGAGGTGCATATTTTTTGATTATTCACTAGACAAAGGAAAATTATGGCCTGATAAATAGTGTTTTATTTAATTTTTAAATCAAATATTATTATTATTATTAGCACCGAGTCTTACTACCCGTTCAGGCAATACGTACTTATGCTAATGTGTAATGGTAGGGTGATTGTGAGGTGAAACGGAGGAGCTACAGTTCAGCGTGGGATCCGAACTACGGTGAAGCTCTGACATTCCACATACTCACAAGTTATGATTAATACAGCACAGAAGTCAGACACCTTACCCCTAGACAACCAGCTCACAATTTTAAATCAAATATATAAATGAAACTCCATGTGATTACTGGTTAATTCAGTTATCCTACCTATGTCTCTTGTTATCAGCGGAGTGAGACAGGCTTTTAATACAGTATTTATATTTACTATATGTATTTTTCAGTTTTGCCAACATTGTATTTACATTAACCTAGCCATATTAATGGTGGTAGCTGACGGGTAGAATAGTATTTTATTGTAAATATTAATTGAAAATCATTCATATAGATAATTTGTAGAAATAGTTATTACTTGTTTAGTAGTACTATATGATCGATAAAAATTGTCATCAAACTATTCTAATAATAGTTTTCTAAGCATTACTTTATTTTGTATTTTAGTGATAAACCGAAAGAAAAATATGTTAGTAAAAGTATTATATTTTTGGTTTCGTAGCTGTAAGCAAGAAATAATAAAGTGAAATAAATAAAAAAATGTAAAAGTAATATATTCATAAAAGTATTACCTTATAAATGGCTACAATAAATTATAAAATAAAAAATGCATTTTAATAACAAATTGAAGATCAATAAAAATATTTGTGTAGAAATATAAAGCATTAATTTGGTAAACTCTTGTGCACGAACTCCATACTTGAACGTCATCAACCGGTGGCTTAGTTTAGTCAACGCGCCATCTTTATTTTTGAAGTAAGACAAACCTTCTCTGCATTATAGTATTAAGTTTATTTTCAAGTGAGTTACATACCCTTAGTTAAAAAGAAAATAAACATCAAACATCCATAGTTATGAGTTAATGTTTCAATAATGTAAAAAATATAGAATAAATAGGCTTATTAAAACAAATTGTTTGTTGTTAAAGTTCTGACTGCCTAAAGATATAGGAGCTCATTATATTTATGACCTAGGAGATAGTATGTTTTGTCGAAGGGAGATATGAGAGCAGGTTTGAATATTTTTGCTAGCAGTAAGCTAACACCACTCCTGTTCTGACTGGAATGTATTTGTAAATGTTTATATAATTACGGTGGTACCAGGGGAATAAGCCCATCTAATGTCAATTATATAATTTACTTATTAATAGTCTACGTCACATCTTTTTCAATATTAAGTTATTTGAGAAACTATCTAAAAAGCCTTTTCTAAACACAATAAATAAAGAAAAAATATTCGAGAAAATTTAATAATATGGATAATAATGGAAAAAAAAAATTAGATTACACATTGAAGTTGAGAAATGTAGCCTAGTCCTAGACTATATGAAACATGACGAGATATTTTGACATTTTATAATTTTTATGATAATACTAGCATTTTCCCGCAGCATCGATTAGATTAAGGTATGTTTAAAAAAATTTGCTCACTAAACAAACAATGTTTATACAGGTAGATTTGGTGGTCTAGGGGTAAGGTGTCAGACTTCTAAGTTGGGGGTCCGAGACTCAATCCTTGGTCATGGACCAGATTTATCTGATTGTCAAACCCTTCTTTCACCTCTGACAAGACGTGTATTAATCACAACTTGTGAATGTGTGGAATGTCATCCCTTCACCGTGGTTTGGATTCCACGTTAAACTGTAGGTCCTCAGTTTCATTTCACAATCACCTTACCATTACACATTAGCATAAGTCTGTATAACCCAAACGGGTAGTAAGACACGGTGCTAATAATAATAACAATACTTTCACATCCACAGTTTTTATTTACCGCAGTTTTTATTTACCGTTAAGATAGGATATCACAAATGTTCGTAGGTAGAACTACCTTGATGAAAACGTTAGAGTTAATAAAGATGCATATTCAGAATCATTAAATTCAATATAAATTAATTATTTCTGTTTTAAGATTAGTCAGACAGAATATATGTATTAATTGAGGAAATAAATTAACAAAATATAAGGCAAGTCACCTTTGTAAACGACGTTAGTAGTTTTAGAAATAACATGTTGCTGTTAGAACTATCGGGATCACCCTGCTTACAATAGTCCGTGTAAGAAACACTTGCCACAGAGATCAATGCCTACCACATTCAGGGTATGTCCTTGCGATATGTTGATTCTCATAGGATAGAAACCTTAATAGTAAGTCACATGCACTTATACTGTAAGGGCAGGTCTGATAGGATTATTGCTATTCTTGGTATCATGGACCATATTCCCTTCGTGCAGCCTGTCATGACAGCAGTGGAGGCTCGTAGCTAAAATTAGTTGGGGTGCTGCTTCAGAGAATGTTTAGCCTTTGTTTTAAAATTGTGTAAAAGGAAAATGACATGTATAAAGAAAAATATAGAGGAACTTGATAAAATCTTAACAAAAAAAAACAATTTTTTTACTTACTTTTACTTAAATTGTTACAGTTTAAGATTGAGCTATTCATTTAAAAATGAAATCCATTCTTCTTGTTTTAATTTGCGCAAAAATTTCAATACATTTCTCCTTGATCTCTAGATGACAATTGAGGACATTTTTCTCCATTGAAAGTACTGAACGCGCATCTAGTCTTTCTGTTAAATAAAAGAACAAAAAAAAATTAATCATATAGAATAGTTGGAAGCATGATAATAATATAACTCTTCACTCTTCTACACTTTATCACAGTCAAAAATATGGTTCACGGTTTTTAAGCACAACACACGCTGATTAAAAAATTAAGTTACTTTCACCATCACGCCAAAGCCGGCACTGCGAAAGCAACAGTGCTCTCTCTACCTGGCAGTCCCACCTTCCTCCCCACCCCTTTTCTATGTGCGCATGCGCTCAACAGTCAAACACCACGTCGCTGGCACTGTGAAGTGCACAGTTCCATGCAAATATTTTTGTATCTTTTTCATAAGCTTTGGGATGGCTACTGAAGTGCTGACACTAAGCTTAAAGAATATATATTGTACTACAAAAAATAAAGAAAGAATTAAAGAAAAAATGACTCATTATTTTAAATGTTATCGATAATATCAAGTGGAATTAAGAGGTGCCGCAGTTCCGCAGTGCTATACATGATCGCCACTGCATGGTGTGTAGACTGTTTACCCGTAAGCGTTCCTCACCACACTGGCCTATTTGGGTTCAAATTACGCAGCATAATGAAAGATACTCAAATTTTAGTCAAAAGCGTGAATGTACAAACCGAATGTATTAAGGGTAGTAATTATGGTCATTTAAGTGCGGTATTGTGCTTTGAACCGTTTTAAAATAGTCGTTATTTTATCAGCTGATTCAATTTTGAAATATAATTGCTTGCTCCTAATATCAGGAAACAAGCTTGTCCTATAGAGGAAGTACATTCGGATAAACAAAATTGATTATATCCTGGATATCTTTAACATGATGCAAATGTGGGAGTTATTTAAGGACACCTTACATTCATGTTTTACGAGGAATCCATTGCAAAGATTAAGCACTATTTCGACAAAAATGTATGTTTGTCTTCTTACAGGTTGATGTGCATGTTGGTGGACAGGGAGACTTTCAAGACATCTAGGCGTATGTAGGAGCGTTTCAGGTTAGTTTTGACCTCGTCAACTCTAGTGACTTGGAATTTATCACCTGTCATTACTCAGAGTGGTTCCTCAACAGAAACACCTTGCTTTCAGTACTGTAAGTCTTTAATTTTCCAAGCATTACATGAAGCAAGTAAGCGTCTTCTCAAAGGTATCTCCAGAGCAAAATTTGTAAAAGGTTTTTAAAGGGATATTAGTGAAGTGAGTAACAATAATTGTTGTAAAATATACTCAATGTCCACGAACAGCTGAATACATAACACCTTGAATAATATTAACTGAAGCCCACCCCTCCACCTCCCTCATTCGTCAAGTTAATACTAAACCTCCCTTGACCCTTATTGTTTTAATTATATAAATACTTAGTAAATTTGATGAAACTGTACATTTCCATATTATTGTGAGACCTGAATGATTGTCTATCTCCAATGCTTCATAATGGTTCTTTGCCTAGCGTCCTTTATCAATGGGATGCCATCTACTGTATTTAGGATATACGTCACGGCCGTCAATGTAGTTATTTGAAAGCTATTTGAATAGTTCTCGTTGCAAGCATGGTGGCAATCAATTAAAACATCGGTATGTGATGTGTACCATTATATGTTTATTTATATATACTTGTGGATGTGGGTCAACATTTGATTCCGGAATCTTTGAACTTATCACCGAATATTATATTTTTATTAAATAATAATGGTGTCTGTAGTTGTGAAAGTCCTTAATTTTTCAAATCTACAGTGTACACAGAACACTTTAATGTCACTGTTAAAATCCTTGAAGAAATAGCTCATTTTTAAATGGCTAATATTCTTTCTAGTTTTATTCAAGATATCATAAAAAAATACCGCATTTAAATTTCCTTCGTAGTTTTTAATTGATTAGGTGTTTTAGTACAAAATCTTTAAAAAAGAATTATTTTTTTTGCGTTAATTTGTTTGGCACATAGCCTAGAACCATCCATGGCCTGGATTCACCAACAAGTGCAGTTCTACTCCGTTACAATCTAAAAATGGCGCAACTTTGCTCCCAAGATACTCACAAAGATGCGCCTTATTATTTACGCTATTCCCGTATTCACTAAACAAGGCTCAAACTGGTGGCGATATTATGATGACGTCACCATAAACGACATCAGTTGCGCTCTTATCGATCAATCCTTATGAAGAATTCACCTTTAAAGTTAAGGTAACTTTATTTTAAATCTATAATAAAATTGACAGCAAAAACAAAGATTTTTAAACATTTTGCTTATAAACTAGAAAAAAATTGAAGCGGCCTCTTTCTGGGTGATTTACAAACACAATATAAGAATATATATAGTATTTATTTATATTATTAGTTAAAAGCTTAAATTCAATTATTAAAAGATTTATATAAATTTTAAAACTTATTAAACTATCAGCCATATTTAGTGACAATATGTCTTTGGACTAGGAGGAATACAAACCTCTTTGTATCTAGACAAAACTTACACAGTTCAAGGTTTTGTTTTGTAACAATGCAAGAAATGACATCGTTTTGTTTGAATGTAGAAGTTCAATAATAAAAGGTAATTAATTGCTTTGTTACCACTATCTAAATTTAAAAAAAAAATGGCTTGACAAACGTCTGTTATTTTAATTTCTTTATTATTAATTGAAATACAGTTAAATAATGGTATTCTAAGCCATACAATAGTATGCCATCATTTAAATTTATTGAAGTCACAGTCATGATTAATTATTTGCGCCTACTCTTAAGTGGTGGCAAATAAAAGGTGCAAATTTGCTCTCAAATTGCGCCTTCTTCTTTTAGTGAATAGCGATTTGGGTACATCTTTCAAACTTGCACCGGCGCAAATATTTGCTCCTGTTAGTGAATCCAGGCCCAGGTAAAAATATGCACAGAAGGCTCATAAAAATATCGAATCGTAATCAGTTTAGCTGTTACAGAGATCTTATGAAACAGACATACAAACCTACAGATTGTGTTAAAATTAGTAGACACCACACATGAGTAATAAGAAACTACTATTATAATTTTTGTGGTTTTATTTAATTTATCAAATTATAAATATTAGTAAAAAAATAACCAGAAGTTATAGATAAATATTTATAAAGGCTCTTTAGATAAAATCGTCATTAATTTTTTTTAATTAAATGCCATATTTGAAAGAAAAAACTAAATACGTCACACACATTAGTTAATTTTGAGTTATATAATATTATCATCATTGTTCAGTGTTATTGACCGGCAAAACCAATGGGAAGAAACCATTAGGAAGACTTGACAAAGATGAGAGGATAACATTAGAATGAACATGAAGAGATAGGGTGTAATGAGGTGGACTGGATAGAACTAGCTTAAGATAGGGATAGAATCTATTGAGGTGGACTGGATAGAACTAGCTCAAGATAGGTATAGAATGCATTGAGGTTGGACTGGATAGAACTAGCTTAAGATAGGGATAGAATATATTTAAGTGGACTGGATAGAACTAGCTCAAGATAGGGATAGAATGTATTGAGGTTGGACTGGATAAAACTAGCTTAAGATAGGGATGGACTCTATTGAGGTTGACTGGATAGAACTAGCTAAATATAGGGATAGAATGTATTGAGGTTGGAATGGATAGAACTAGCTTAAGATAGGGATAGAATCTATTGAGGTGGACTGGATATAACTAGCTCAAGATAGTGATAGAATGTATTGAGGTTGGATTAGATAGAACTAGCTCAAGATACGATAGTTGGTATAATTTTGTAAGTGTGACAATAAATTTATGAGTGAGTAAGTATACAATATTATATTTTACTTCAATACCTAACTGTATATTATCTCCCTATAGTGGAGCTAAGATTTTTTTGGTCAGTTTTATTTTAAAGTTAATTCACATTATTAAACGTAATTAAAAGTATTAAGGTCATTGTTATTTGTCTTGAATATATATAGTAGGTTAGCATGACAACTCACTGGGGGTTATTATCATTCAAAGTGAATCTGAAAATAATTTAGTATATTTACAAATAATTATGTTAAATATCTTAGTTAATGTATACATTGACACATTTATCTTCTGCATTTTAATAAGTTTTAGTATTTGTTATGGAAAGAAGACCACGTTTTAAAATATCCTCAAAAAAGCACAAAAATTCAACAAGGCTAACAGTATAAATAATAACATCCTAAAAATGTATTACGTTTCAAATATCTATATTTAATATGATGAAATATGGTATTCAACAAACTCAAGTATTCTCCTTGTGTCTTATTTTAGTGTTTAATTTAAAATTTTAAAAAGTTGTGTAAATACTTAAATAAACTGAAGTTAGACATTACTAGTTTTGAAATACTGTTCAAGATATCGTTAAAATATTTTTACTAACTTAAATATAGTTTTAGTTGAAACCATTTTTAAATTAAAATGCTTATTAAATATAAAATAAATTATGTTCATTAGGATAAATACTCGAAAACCATGTAATTCTAAATTTTAATTTTTTTATGCACTTTGTTTACTACCAGTTTTGGCTATTTTCATAGTCACACAGACGTATTATGAATTTTAACGTTATAGTTTAAAGGAAATTTACCCGAAAATGAGTGCAGAAAGAGAATGAGAAGTTATTTATTCAAAAAAATACCCTTGTTAAATTTTATCAGGATTTGACCATCAAACTCTTCATCATAGGTAACCAAAATTATTTCGATAGTGAAGGCGTAGAAAAATCTACCACTAAAGCGGTTTGTTCAATGTAGACCCTGAATAATTATTCTCTACATTTAACCTCTTAACTTACGCAATAGATTCGTTTGTTTATAAGGCCATGAACCAGAAATACAGGTGAAGGCTATCAAACTTATAAATATGTGCGAGACATGTTATTTTTTTATTTAATGATGGCCTTATAGTTCTCATACATTACAATTTACTAGCAGCTTGGTATGAATAAGTGAGTTTCACATGGGTTTTACTTATTTTTTAAATCTGGGAGAATATAGTCTTTAGATAAATTTGAACAGATAATTTTAATAAAATAAAAAGAGATGGAATTTAAGCAACACTATAACACTAAGTATAATTTTACTGTGTATTAGTGGAGGCGAAGCTTGGTGGATAAACTATTATAACAATTACAAGCTTGAACGGTATCTATAATAATCAAATGAATTGAAAAATGACACTCGTACAAGAAAGTATGTCCCGGTAACTTTGGCTTAACGCACTAATGCTCTGCCACTAAGCTATCCAGGGATCTTCCCGTGCACAGGGTCATAGTGCACACGTATTTTAAGGCAGAGTCTGTGATGGACGTGTTAAAATCACATATTATAAATATATATACGTACTATAAGTATATATATATATATATATATATATAGTGGAAACTTTTTAATATATGTATGTATACATAAATATACAATTAAACCTTTTTAATATATATATATACATATATTAAAAAGGTTCAATTGTATATTAAATATATATTATATTATATATTAGTATAATATATAATATATATTATATATAAGTATAATATATAATATATATTATATATAAGTATAATATATATAATATTATATATAAATATAATATATATAATATTATATATAAATATAATATATATAATATTATATATTAATATAATAAATATAATATATATTATATAATATATTATATATTAATATATTATATTATATATTAATATATTATATTATATATTAATATATTATATTATATATTAATATATTATATTATATATTAATATAATATATTATATATCAATATAATATATTAATATAGTATATTATATATTAATATAATATATATTATATTATATAGACTATTAATATAATATATATTATATTATATATTAATATAATATATATATATTAAAAAGGTTCAATAGTATATTTATGCATACATACATAAAAATATACACACACATTCCAGAGGAACATTTTACAAATTTATATAATTTTAATAGAGACTCATCTGTGATAGTGTGTCGATAAGAGTAAAGGCTGTCATAGACCCTTGAAATAAATTTCCAGCATCCTATGTTGAACCCATCATTCTTTCGTCTTTTCATCAAAGTAAATGGGACTCAGGTGACTCTTTGGGTTATGAACTTTGAACTCCTGCTGTGACGTAACACTATAAAATGTTAAGATGAAGGCTTTGGCTCAGGAAGATATATGAAGGGTGGTAGTAAAAATGTTTACAGCGCTCGTAGGTATATCACGAAGGGAATACTCTTGGGGGTACTTTCTAAGGAAGTGTTTGTTTTAAAAATGTAATTTATTGTACGAAAGGGTAGAAGAATTTTTTGTATATTCATATATCTATCATAATAAATAAAATAAATTTTGAGATTTTAATAATATCAATCAATGTTTTAATAAAATAAAGATCTTGCTGGATACAAATTACTTATTCCTTTTGGTAGTTGAGGAAGTGAGATTTTACCCAACTCGTTCAAGCCCTAGAGCGGATTTTTAAATAAGCAAATTAGTGATAAAATCTATCCGGAATTGAGTCTAATAGAAATCAATCCACTTTTTGATTTGATGCGAGGTTTGAAACATATTTAAATCTGAAAATACATCAATTGGACTAGGTGCCATTTTAGATTATTTTGTAGTATTATATTATTGGTGTTTAGAAATCAAAATTACACTCAGTAAGACTGTATTGTGATCCTGGTGGTTCTAGATCGTTAAAGGAATTAAATTTACACCTGTTTGGACTTGGTTCTACTCTTTTGATGGCTATAGAAAACAATACGTTACTGAAACTATACCCAGTTGGTCAAGGGTTCTATTCCAATTTATTTTAGAGAGCTAAACAGTATTTTTCTCAATCCTAACATATGATCTTAACCATCAGAGATAAGATTTGTTATGATAACCATATGTCAAAACTTCTCTTTTTATAAAAATAAGTAATTATTTTTAAAATTTAAAAATCATAACTATTATTTTTAACACAATAATTAAATTTCATCAACCATCAAGTAATGTTATTGTTAGCTGAGCCAGTATTCACATTTAAATATGCGTTTAGGTTATTTAATTACTTTAAACCAGCTGTTACGATAGTTCATTTATAATATTACTTAAAATATTTTATAGAAACCAAATTTTACCGTACTTTGACAAATTTTAATTTTGTATCTTCAAACATTGATATAACTCACTAAAGAAATACATAATTACAACAATTCTGGTTGGCGATAATTCCAGATCTTTATATACACAAACCTTCATTTTTGGGATACAGACTTATGGCCGGTTATATAGTAAGACATAGTACGACTCATTTTAGGTGCTGTATTAAATATAGGATTGCACCCACATACATTAGAATGGAATGGGACTGTTTCGTGTTCGAGTTTATGAACTGTCTCCTTGTATTTAATATAGAACTGCACTTGAGGAGTGCTAAGACTGTCTATTAAACTGGGCCTTAATATATGTGTCGTCTAGTATCGTTTTCCAGTGATGCAGTGTAAGTTTAATTAAGAAACCTAACTGGAAACATTAAAGCTGATTTTTAATCAATGCACCCTTCAAGCAGGTATGGGTACATTTATTCTACAATTCTACCTCATTTAGCTTTATCCAATTTTAGTAAGACTGCTGAAAAAATCCATTAAAATATCACTGTAAATCAATCCAATACGGCCAACATTCTTACTGGGTATATTTCCAGATTTTAATGATGATTATTATTATTTATTATATTAAAGGGTAGATTAGTATATCTTGCGTTATAAATAATATAAATAGTCACACTAATCCAGGTAAAACTCATTAGTTATGCCAGTTCAACATATGGGCGTTTATAATGGGCTTTATTAAGGATTTATCTTATTTTGAAAGCGTGTTTAAAATTCGGTAATAGGTGACAAAAAATTTTTCCTAGCTATAGGTCATTTGGACAAGAAACTGGACTGGAAACTGTGACGTTCCCTCAGGAAGCTATTACAGAACATTAATTTAAATAATATATAATAATTTATGTGTGTTATACTCGTATATTACAAATAAACTAACTTAATAAATACATTGAACAAACTATGCTATATTTAATCAATCGAATGTTTATAATTTTATACTCAAATCAATTTTGATAAGAAATTTAACGTAAAAACTTTGGGGAGGATGGTAAATCCAAACGAATAACCAGATCAAAAAGCTTAGTTGAAATAGTTTTAAAAAAAACGAAGGATATATTTCGTTAAATTTTGTCTACGTGCTTGACAGTTATCACGGAACCAAATATCAGAACAGACGGACGGAAAGACAGACAAAAACACGGATGAGATTCCAAATGAACAATACAAAACAGAATCAGACTAATTTTGATCATTTTAAAAATTAAAATATATTTGAAGGGGAAAGAAAATTCCACACAATATATTGGCCAAAATTACAAAATAACATTTTTAAACGCCTACTTGATTAATGATTTATATTTTATATGAACGTTGCTATCAAATTAAAATAATTTATTTAATGAAACAAAAATTATTAGAGAAAAATAGGCTACAGTTGTGGATAACTTATTTAAATAAAATAATCAATTAAAAATATGTTTATATCTTGTGGTAGATACATTACAAAGCCATTTATTTTACTAATGGTTTAATGAACCATAGCTAAGTGAATACACATGATAGGGTTTGTTATTTATATTATTTTTGAAATAAACTTTTAATGAATTTGAAAAACGTAGCCCCTTTAAATATATAGAATATTTGGTAGATAATTAATAAGTAAATGTGTTTGAATTGTATCATTGTGGTCGACTATAAGTAGAATTATTATTGACTGTTAGTAAAAAAAATAAAACTCTATTATAGCGTAAAACGAATACAAATAATATTATAATATATATTATATATGCATATAAATAATTATTTATAAATATTATATATTAATAACTATTTATATATTAACATATGAGTAATTCAACAATAAAGTTAAGACTACGTGAAATGTTTAACATATATTTTACTATTACTTTTTTTATATATAGAAAGCTATTTTGCAAACAACTATTATTTATTATAGTGCAATTATTATATAGGATCAACAAACTGAAATGGTGTATAGGCACCCTTTATCTTCCTGGAGATTAAAAAAAAATAATTTATTTTTACAAACTGAAATCTAAGAATTAGGCATTTAATAAATTCGCGTAGGGGGAAAGTGAGATACCAAAACCTAATCAAGATTTGGAACATGCACTCCTGATCATTAACAATTCAGTACCAGGTCCACACCGTGGTTCGGATCCCACATTAAATTGTAGGTCCTCCATTTCATCTCACAATCACCCTATTATTACACGTTAGCATAATTGCATATAGCCCGAACGGCTAAGTAAGACACGGTGCTAATAATAATATTTAGCACCGCGTCTTACTACCCGTTCGAGTTATACGCTTTAAGTACTAATTACTCTAATGGATTAGGAATTGGGAAGGTTGAATTATAGGAAGTGAAACCGCATTTGCGTGGAGGGAGAGTGGAAAACCATTTAGGAAAAACCACCCCAGTTCACCCGACCGAGATTCGAAACTCGATCTCCCCGTCCTCAGCAGTCGAGCTTCAACCCGACAAGCGCTTTAGCCAACTACGCCACCGAGGTGGGTGCGGTGCTAATAATAATAATAGCAATTCAGTAAATTGCGTTATAGATTTATTATATAAGTGACCACAGGAATATCTCCATTGTATTGTAACTTACCACATGAATATATACAGTAAAACTATTTTGAGTTAGTTGACCTACTGCCATAGGGGTAAGTTGTTAGACTTCTTTGCTGAGGTTGCGGGGTTCAATCCTTGGTTCCAGTACATATTTAACTGATTGCCAAATCCTTACTTAGCCTCTGACAAGACGCGTATTAATCTCAACTTGTGAATGTGTGGAGTTCCAGGCCTCAATCTTGGCTTTGATCCCACCTTAAGCAGTAGGTCTTCCATTTCATCTATCATTTCCTCGACCATTTCACATTAGCGTAAGTGCGTACAATAATAATTAATAATAATATTTAGCATCGCGTCTTACTAACCGTTCGGGTTATACGCTTTAAGTACTAACTACGCTAATAGATTAGGAAAATGGGAAGGTATAATTAGAGGAAATGAACCCGCATTGGCGTGGAGGGAGAGTGGAAAAACATTTAGGGAAAAACATCCCCCAGTTCGCCCGACCGATATTCGAACCTCGATCTCCCCGTCCTCAGCAGTCGAGCTCAACACGACTAGCACGTTAGCAAACTACGCCACCGAGGCAGAAAAGTGCGCACAGCCCGAAAAGGTAATAAGAAGCGGTTCTAATAATAATGATATTTTCAGTTATGTCTGTACATTCAATGGCCTGTGTTGTTGATGTCCAGTGAATTCAAAATATATTCATTTTAAGAATCCAAGGTAAGCTATAGGTCCATACCATCACTCTATCTGATAAGCGAGTGAAACAGTGTCCAAAAAACTTGACGTAACTAATGAACATATGTCATGTAGCGGGAATTTAAATTGGCACATAGCCTGAGCTGGAAATAGGAGGCGGAAGGTAGGTTCGATATCGTGTTTCTTCGTAAATCTTAGTACGTACATAAAACACCGATGTCGACTAGGTTCTATTTGGTTATTGCATTTGGAGTAGTCAAATGTAATTATGTATTGGTAATGTTTGGGAGTGAAGTTGCGGACAAATGCTAGTACATAATATGAATTATATATATACATATACATACATATATATATATATATCATACTAATATTATAAAGAGGAAAGGTTTGATTTTTTGTTTGTTTGTTTGTTTGTTTGTAATGAATAGGCTCCGAAA